>PVJI01001576.1:0-174837 GCA_004026765.1 Micronycteris hirsuta | reverse complement strand
CAAAACCCCCCCCCCCCCCCCCCCCCCCGCAAAACCGTGCTCCCTCCCTGAAATCAGCCTGCGTCCAAGGACTGGTTGATGGGGGAGGGGTACTAGAGGCTCTGGGCCCAGCATGGAGGCAGGATAGCTCCGAAGGACCATCCCAGCTCCCAAACACCCTGTGGGGCCATGTGACCTTTGTTGCAATTACTTCACTCCTCCCTTGGCCCCACTCTCCATTCCTCACGGCCCCTATAGGTGTTGATCCCTAGGGTACTTCCAATATATTCCCAATATATTTCTCAACATACTTCCTGAACGCAAACCTATCTTAGAGTCTGACCTCTGGGGGGCCCAGCCAGAGCAGCACCCGATGCTGACATAATGACATCAGGAGGCCCACCCTGACACCCGAGACGTCACCTCTCTGTTCCCTCTGAAGGGAAGCGTTAACTTCCGAAGTGACATCTCTCTAAAGTCCGAGATAACTGTAACGGAAAGTGTTCAAACTCCAGTGTTCTCCTGAAAATTAGAACTAACACCTGTCAACGTAAGAAGTGTCCAAGCCTGTGGAGAATTTTGATGAAGGTTTGTTTGAGCCAAACTGATGGCAGGCTGGGAAGCAAGATCTCAAATGCTCCGGAGAATGATGGTTTAGCAGTTCCTTTTACACACTTGGAATGAAGGAGGGGATGGAAGGAAGATCAAAGGAAGATCCTAGAAAGGCGGGAGAAAGCAAGGAGGGCAAACCTCCTTGACTGCATTAGAGGATCATTGAAATTCCATGCTCCCTTGGCGTGGTTATGGAAACAAGGATACTTGTGGCATTTCTAAGGTGAACTGACCTAGATGGACGGGGCTTGCTTAAGGCAGGTAAACCTTTTAAACTGTGACCTGGCCAGTGAGGAGTGCATGACCAGCTCGCTCTGTAAGGTTACTTTTGGTCACTGGGCTTATCAGCTTTATGACAGAGCCCCTTTTTCCTTCACATGTCAAATGAAAACAATCCAGAATCCAAAATCAATGCCTACGAAACAGTTTTCCAATTCAATTATTAATTTTTGGCAATACTAAATGGATTTTCCCCCAAGTGTCCATTGGATAACAGAAAACGTTTCTGCAAATCACCCTGCACTGAGTTTAATTCAGCAGCTCCCACTCCACTCTGCCCGGGAGCACAGATAGATCCCCTCAAACCCCGCATCTCCATCTGGAGCCAGATCCGTAAGTGCACAGAGAGCAGGTAGAATCCATCTGGAAGCAGATATTCCGGAGAGAATTACCCTTGTGTAAGTATTCTTAAATGGTGAACGTGTGAAGGAAAAAGGGATTCCTTTAAAACAATTTAATAAGGTAATATGGAAAGAATTGTAACCAATTTATTGAATGAAATGCATCCAACTAATTATGACCTATGACGCCGTGACTTAAAGTCCTAAGTCCTTTGAGTCTTGTTTCACCCTCTTAGATTCTTTTTTTTTTTGATGTCGCTACTGTTAAAGCCATTGCACACTTGCAGTAACTCTGCCCTTCTTGGCAGGCGCCTTGAGAGCACCTGCACTCCCTTGGAAGAGGCACCTGTCATTCCTGCCACCAGCACCAGGGCATTTGTGACCTTAGGATAAAGTTTTCCACACACTCACTCTGTCTCCCTCTTTGCCCCTTCCTTTCTTGTTTTGCGCGTCCTGGTTTGGGGTCCTCCCCTCCGCAGCGCACTTGTAGAGAAGATGGAGCAGTTTTGCGTCTTCTTCACAAGGGCTTCCTTCGTGCGCGCGCGCGGTTGATCACCGCTCCTGTCCTTGCTTGACCCTCTCCCTCTCTGTGACTCCACAGCTCCCGGGGTGCTGCAGAGCTCACTCTTCTCAGTGCCTGCCCTGGCGCACGTGCACACCTGCCGCCTTCTCCCAGTGGGGTGGAGGGCGTGGGGCGTGTGGGGTGGCGGTAGGAGACGCAGTGTGGGGACGTGTTCATGCTATGCAGAGTGTGGTGTGATGGGGAAGTGAGCAGGGTGAGCTGTGGTTCTGTTTTCTCCCAAACTGACTCAGTGTACAGTTGGAGGAACTCTAACCTGCTCTGGAAAACCTGTCATTTACTGAAAGGGCCCAATGTTCTGGCAAAACTTTCTGGTTATTGATTGACCTGGGAAAAGCAAACACAATCTCTCTGTGATTTGTCCCCCTAACATGGGAAAGTGTCCTGGATCACCTTAATGGCACTTTGGCCTTAATTAATTAATTTATTTTAATTTTTTTAGAGAGGGGGAAGGGAGGGAGAAAGAGAGAGAGAAACATTGATGCAGGAGAGAAACATCCATCGAATGCCTCTCATACATGCCCCAACAGGAGGCCGAACATGCCATCCAGGCGTGCGCCCTGACGGGGAATAAAGCGCTGGCCTTTTCCTTTGCGGGAGGACTCCCAGCCCACGGAGCCCCACCCGTCAAGGTAGTAGCATTTTGCTTTTAATCTCCTACTACCCAGGAGGTTTGTGCAGACTTTTATCAAAAGCTTTTGAGCAGGTGTTTGGAGGAGTTTTTCTACCCCATTATCCCTTGAATAACAGAACTCCATGAAGAGAAAGTAAACAATTCAGACCTCACCTCCACTGCTACTTCCAGCTCCCAGCTATCTCCTGCCCTGCCTATTTCGCTCCCTTTCCACTGCCCACGCCCCCTTCCCGTACAGCCGTGAGACCTGCCTGCAAAGAGGACAAAATTAGTTGTCGAGGTGGTAGGTGATCCATTTAATTTTTAAGAAGACTTTAGTTTTTGGAGCAGTTCTAAGTTCACAGCAAATTTGAGAGAAAGGTCAATTTCTCGCCCTGCTCCGGGATCTGATGTGAGGGCAGCTGGTTTTGTGAGGGGAACGCCTGGGAAATGCTGCATGAAGGGAGTAGCAGCAGATGGTGTATATGTTTGTTTATGATTCTTTGTATCTAAATGGGAATTCTTTCTCATTGTTGCTCTCAATTCTGGAATCTGGGAGGAGGAGGAAAGTGGGAGCAGAAGGACCTAAACTTGTTCTTACACTCTCTATTTTTTTCTTCCTTTTTTTAAATTGAGATGTAATTGACATACAATGTGCTTTCTTAGAACATACGCACAACCCCAGAACAGAAACTTCTGTTTGGGGCACTACCCCCTCACCAGCACCTACAGGGCAATAAATCTTTGCAGTTTAGTTCTTGTTAGTTCAACAAACGTGCACGAGTATAGCGACACACCTGGCAGAGAGCAGAATCCAGGGGTGAGTAAGAACTGGGCCCTGTCCTAGAGGGAACAACCAGCAGGAAATTGTTCTCTCTCCAGGGCGCCTCCACTGCGTCTCTGCACAGACTGTTCCCTCTGCCCGGAGCGCCAGCCGCCCCTCCTTCGTCTGCCTGATTCCCACCGTTGTTCAGGTCCGTAAAACTCTCAGCTCAGACTCCACATCCAATGCTCTAGGAGGGGGGAGGAACCATCCGCAGCCCCTGCGCAGACGCCTGTCGTGTTCTTAGAGGGCGGTAATCCGTCTGTCTCTGAGCACTGCCTAGACTGGGCAACCGAGGTCAGGACAGTGGATCTCAGCTCTGTGGCCTGAGCGCCCAGCCCAGCGTCTGCTACGTACTTTGTGCACAGTATATGGTAAGGAGATTAGTGACCGAGAGAAAACACAAGGGGACTTTCTGGATGGCCACGCCATGGCTTTAAGGAGCAGAGACAGGTACCGCACTGCAAACCATCATTTCAAAATGGCAAAGTAAGCCAAACTTTATAAAATCTCCTTTTTTACCCTTCCTAGGTGCTAAATTGTTTTGAAAGTTTCAAAGAAGGAAATAACTAACTTAAATGGTGAGAAATGAAAATAAAATGTCCCTGTTATCCCAGTGAGGTGACCATGGAACCAGTGACATTAGTCCAAAGAGCCAGACAGACAACTGCAGGGCTGGTGTCATTTTTATACCACAGCACAAATGTCACTCCTTTATAAAACCATGTGGTGGAGAGACTAATCCCCCCACGTCAAAAGTGTTTGATGGAACACCGTTTAAAGTGATAAAGATACTATAATGTCTGTGGTGGTGGCGGAGAAACAACAGATATTAATCAAAGTAAGCAAGCGGTTTGGCTAAGGCGGAGGGATTAGTTGCTATGGTCACCCTGACTCTGCTTTAGGGTCGCCTGAGACTCTAGTGTACCAGCTTTCTTGGGACAACCTTACCATGTACACCTCATATTCCTCCAGGAGGCAGGGAGGGAAGGCTTTAGTAAGAATAAGCAAAAATGGCTCCTACAGTAGGAGAAGGTTTTACATTCTCTTCCCTGCGGTCCCCCACCTTCGGGTGCTCTTTGGTGCTCCTGCAAGGTGGCTGTCCCCTCAGCCCCCAGTCACTTGCTTTCTCTCCATCTGCTCAGGAAAACCTATTAAATCTGGGGACAGTGAGGCCATAACCATTTGGGTAAAATGTCCAAGAGAGTTTAATGTGTGATCCTGAGTAAGGCTGTTAGTATCTCAGTAGATACAATCTTAATCTGAGATAATGAATTCCTGATTTCAAAGTTTCAAGCTTCAACAAGCAAGAGGTGGGATTGGTTTGGGGGTCTCGCCCCCGATAGCTGTCTACTCCACCTACTTAGATGACTGTTGTGTCTTCAATCTGAGTTTCTTTTCATTCAGTTAGTTTCTTTTTTTTAAAGTCTCTTCCTCCTTCCATAAAAATTTGCCTAGGATTCTGGCCTCTTAAAAAAATTACAATCACTTACAAAGGTCTGTCCAGAAAAAGTCCATCCATCATTAATATAATGAGAACGGTTCATATAACATTGATATAATCTAGCAGCCGAGGAGCGTGGACTGGAATGCGCATGCGTGAACAATGATGACTTCACTGTACTAGCCAGGGGTGTGGTAGACGCCATTGAGTGAGCATAGGTACTGTGTGGCCGTCACATTCAAAATGACTGAGCAAGTAGAGCAGTGAATCTGCATCAAATTTTGCATTAAGCTCGAACATTCCTCCATGAAACTACTCAAATGCTTCAGAAGGCCGCGGCTATGGGCAACTGGTGATAGGCAGCTTCATCACGATAATGCACCTGCTCATGCATCACGTCTCACGCAGAGTTTTTTGGTGAAACATCAAATTACCCAGGTGACTCAGCCCCGCTACAACCCAGATTTGGTGCCCTGTGACTTCTGGCTTCTCCGAAAACTAAAATCACCTTTGAAAGGGAAGAGATTTCAGACTATCAGTGAGATTCGGGAAAATATGATATGGCAACTGATGATGACCGGGAGAACTGTGTGAGGTCCCAAGGTGCCTACTTGGAAGGGGACTGAGGTGTCATTTCTTTTGTATCTTGTATCTTCTTCAACAAATGACCCTATTTTTCATAGCACACGGCTGGATACTTTCTGGACAGACCTCGTATAATGCTTTGCACAAAACCACAGTTATGAAAACACTGGGGCAATCTTTCATCCAACTACTTTGTGTTATCTGCAGTTATCAAAAATTAACATGGTTCCTACATCACACTCCCCAAATCAGAGCAGAGGGAAGAGGGTTTGGAATCTAAGAGTCCTGCTTCAGCTGAAATCACTCTGGAAAGCAGCCAACATTCAATCAAGCTCAGACAAGGCCCTGTTGGTTGTTTAAGATTGCTGTCGTGGTTTTGTGTGAGGGTTTCTCTTCCATTCCAAACAGTTTACGATGGTCCCTCCCTCCCCAGGGGCTTTGGAATGAATCATCGAGTACACTATTAGCGGAAGCTCCAGCCTGGAAGCCAACATTTGTCCCTACAGGCCTCCCTCCCCTGTCACCGGCGGGGGGGGGGGGGAGACCAGAAACTCAGCAGGCAGCCCCTGCCTCTGCCCAGGCCCACGCTGCTGCTGTCACGTGCCATTGGGACACATGCAATCACCGTTTTCAAGGTTTGGAAAACTAGTGGTAAAGTTAGAAACGGGTCGCTTAAATATAGTTGTGTCTTTTCTATTGAGGAAGAGGTTGAAGACAACTTCTTTCTCTGAATCTCAATCTTAAGAAAGCTTCCCGAAAGGACATTCACACGTTAAAACACAGTGTTTTTAAAATTCCAGTTTCAAGAACCTTTTAATTTCAGGAAACTGCAATTTTGGAATATAAAAACACATAATCATAATAACAACTGCCACATAGTGACATATTATGGAAATCAGGCTTTTACAAGAGGAGGACAGTGAGTGACATACCTAAAAGCACCCGTCACCGCGCCGGGGCGGGAGAGCCAGAGTGGGGATGGAAGACCTCCAGCTTTACCCCTCCCCTTGGGTCCTGGCTGGAAAATCAGGGAGGGGACTTGTACTGACCACCTGTCCCCCACTTTCCCCTCCTCAATTTCCTGTAGTTGAAACAAAACCTGGTCTCAACCACATTTGGCAGCCACACCAACCTAAAAGCGACCAGCAGGGCCACTATAGTATCCTTGTAATAAATCTGTATTGCAGTCTCAAGACCACTCTGCCCCCTGAATCACCACAGCACTTCTGGGAGGACCAAAAAGGACTTGGCTCTTTGGCGATGGGGAAACAAGACTGTCACATGACAGTCACCCCACCAGCTTCAGAAGCACGTGACTGCCGCAGCCCCCACTCTGGCCTAAGGTTAATACAAACCTTCTGCCCTGACCCCACACTGACCTCTCGTTACCCTAGGCTACCTGCTCTCACATTGTGAGTACATACTTTCGCTTTCATAAATCAACTGTGTGCTTTGCTGAATCCATTTCATTCCCCAATTCTTTCTTGTGCAGTAACCAGTATCCGGCCCAGATTTCAGCCTCCACGTGGACTGCTCAGCATCACCACTATGCCAAGGATTAACAGTGCAGCAATCAACAGAATACATGAAAACCCGTCTTGTGGAGTTTATATTGCCAGGAGGGTGGGGTAAAATATAAGCAAAGTAAATCAATAAATACAGAGAGAAATGCTATATAGATGACATAGCAGGAAGAGACCATAATAAAGTGGGGGGTGGGGAAGAAGTTACATTTCAAATAGGAGGGCTGGGTAAGGCAGCCTTTGAGTAGGGTCGCAAGGTCACAAAGGAGATGTGACTTTCAAGAAGAGGACTACAGGCACAGGAGACCACAAGTGCAAAGGCCCTGAGGCTGGAGGACCGGGTACGGTTAAGGGACAGCTGAGTTCAGGGAGGCCTGTGCAGAGCGAGCAGGCTGAGGAGGTTAGGGGATTAAATCACAGATTTAACTGGAGGGGTGGGGCGGGGAGGGGGAAGGGAGTGGGCAGATTTTACAGGGCCTGGTAGGGCACTGTGAAGACATCGATTTGTACTTTGAATGAGGTGGGGGTCCATTGGAAGACATTGAACAGAGAAATGACACAGCCTGCTTTAAGTCTTTAAAAGATGATTTTGGCTGCTGTGCTGCAAAGAGATTTAAGAAAGGCAAGGATGAAAGTAGGAAGACCAGCTGGGTATATCCTTGGCATTCCAGAAATAACTTGTTTATTACAAAGTACGTCTTTATATTAAATTTCCTCTTTTTTACATATTGCATCCTTTAAAATGTATTTATTTCCTTACTTTCCATGTTATCTGGAGTTGTGACACATGCAAGTTGGAAAGCAGCACAATTGCATTTCTTTGAAACACCGAATGCATTTCAGACCTTGCAACACAAGTCGACCTGGTTCCTCATTCGACTTCTTTTCTTTTCCTTAATCTGAGCAAAGACTTAAATACAGCTTATTCTCTCTGAGTAGGAACAACAACAGAACAACAGAAGTAACCTTAGTACTAATAGCCAACATTTCTGTGCATTTTTACATGTGAATTAAGCGTTCAACAGGAATCGGCTCGTTCAGTCTTCGTGACTTGCCGAAGTACAGATTGTTACATTCCCACTTTCACATGAAGGAGGAAGTTAAATAACCACTTGAGGTTACACGGCTGGCAGATGCCCAGGCCTGGCGTGGACCTCAGGCCAGTGGAGCTCAGAACCTGTGCCAGTGACCACCACGGGAGATCACTGTAACTTCCCAGCCGTCCCCTGAGATGCCCACTCCAAAAGAGCGAGGGGAGGCCGTAGGGAAGCTCCGTGACTTTGGGCAGTAACTCTGGGCCACGTGACTTTACTGTGGTCTCCGTGGTTAACGAACGAATGGCATTGCTGTTTATATTGCTATGTTTTTGGCCTTTGGTGACTGTGGTCTGCCTGGATCAGCACCTCCCCGTCCCCTTCTGCTTCCCACCCCCTCACCTCCTAACCCCCACCCCCGGCCCCCACCACTGTGCCTCCCCACCCCCTTCCGCTGCCCCGGCCTCATCAAGCCTGGGCCCGGACAATAGCGTCTATGAAAGGTGCCTGCTTGCGCCAGCCAGCCCGCCCGCCCTACACACGCCACGGTTCCAAGGGGCTATTTGGAGTTGTTTACCACATAACACAAACTTATTTGGGGAAAGGCTTTTGAGTTATTTTTGTGCCATGGTTTTGATTTATTTAGACTTCCCCCATCCAAATAGTAAGAAGCTCAGTACATTTTGGTACAGAAATTTGATTTGTCATTTTGCACCCTTGATCTGTCGCCTCTCAGGCACGCGTGGTTCCTCTTATTTGCCATCTGAGGCAGGGGACGCTGAGAAGGTGAACATTTATGTTTCATGCAGAAAATGTGGCATGGGCTCTAGATTTATCGCTTGCTGTATCTTGGCAAGAAAACAAATTTGAAGTTTCAATGCACTGGTAACTGACAACATGGGACATAATACCAAACCGTGTTCTCAGCTGCCTCTCTCTTTTTTAGGTGGAGAGATTATTTATTAGACCTTTGCCTCCCATCTGACTTCTTAGGCCTGCCGAGCACATTGTCGTTCTCCTGTAAACATTTGATGTATTTTGTACACATTACATATTTTTATAAAGTTGTGTGTGTTGTACAGTATATGTTTTATTTTTAAACATCCTGCTTCCTAAAAGAACACAGTAGTTGCTTGCAGGGAGAAGAATGTGCCTAGGAAACAGGTGTGAAAAGGAGATTTTATTCCACTGTATATACTATTTTCTACCCTTGTGAAATCTATATAGTATTTGTGAATCATCTATTCAAATTCATTAATTAATTTACTTTTGAAATAAAGCAGTTGAAGATTGAAATACATTATGTAGGGCTGAAAGCACCATATTGTTTATAAAGAAAACTTATTTTTTTAAAAGATTTTATTTATTTAGTTTTAGAGAGGGAAAAGAAGGGAGAAGGAGAGGGAAAGAAACATCGATGTGTGGTTGCCTCTCATGTGGCCCCCCACTGGGGACCTGGCCCACAACCCAGGCATGTGCCCTGACTGGGAATCGAACCTGCGACCCTTTGGTTCGCAGCCCACACTCAATCCACTGAGCTACGCCAGCCAGGGCAAGAAAAACTTATTTTTTAAAAATTGGAATAATAAACTGCTCTGGATAAATACTATCTCATAAAAGTATTCCTCAAAAATGATTGTTAAACAGCCCTGGCTGGTGCAGCTCAGTGGATTGAGCGAGGGCTGGGAATCAGAGGGTCCCGGTTCGATTCCCAGTCAGGGCACATGCCTGGGTTGCGGGCTGGGTCCCCAGTGAGGGTCATGTGTGAGAGGCAACCATACATTGCTGTTTCTCTCTTTCTCCTTCCCTTCCCCTCTCTCTAAAAATAAATAAATAAAATATTTTAAAAAATGATTTTTAAACAAATATTGTGTGATCTTATTTATATGTAAAATTTTTTAAAAAATGTTTTTTCACCTGGGAGATACAGAGAGCAGATTGGTAGTTGTTGGAGATGGAGGTAGGGGTACGGGGATGGGGGCGGGAAATGAATGAACGTGGTCAAAAGATATAAATTTTCAGTTATAAAATAAGTAAGCCCTGGGGATGCAATGTACATTAGGGTGACTATCATTAATAATACTGTATTACATATTTGAAAGTTGCTAAGGGAATAGATCTTAACAGTGTATCTGTGTACGGTGATAGATGTTAACTAACTTAAAAACTAGCATGATAATCGGGGTGACAAAGGTGTGGGGAAAGAACATAATCAACTGCTCACTGTAAGTGGGAATGTAAACTGAAACAATTTAACAATAAGTATTTTTATTTTTAATTTTTAAAAATTTAATCTTTATTGTATGCTTTTCTATTACCACTTAGTCCTCTTATACCCGCCTCCCCCTGCAGTCATCACACTGGTGTCCGTGTCCACGAATCCTTTTTCTTGTTTTTTTTTTTTTTAACACATTTTTATTTTTATTTTTTAAGGTTTTTTTAAATTTATTTATTTTTAGAGAGAGAAGAGAGGGAGAAAGAGCAGTGTATGGTTGCCTCTCGCATGGCCTTCACTGGGGACCTGGCCTGCAACCCAGGCTTGTGCCCCGACTGGGAATTGAACCGGGACCTTTTGGTTCACAGCCCGCCTTTTTCTTTTTTGCTCAATCCCTCCGCCCCTCCAGATGTCATCTTGCTCTCCACCCATGAGTCTGTCCCCATTTTCCTTGTCAGTTCAGTTTGTTCATTAGATTCCACACATGAATGAGATCATATGGTGTTTGTCTTTCTCTTACTGATGTATTTCACTTAGCCTGATGTTCTCCTAGTCCATCCATGCTGTCACAAAGGGTAAATTTTTCTTCTTTTTTATGGCTGAGTAGTATTCCTTTCTGTAAATGTACCATAGCTGTTCTATCCACTTGTCTACCGATGGACACTTTGGCTGCTTCCTTATCTTGGGAATTATAAATAACACTGTAATGAACATAGGGGTGCTTATGTTTTTTTTGAATTAGAGTTTTGAATTTTTTCTGATATATTGCCAGAAGTGCATTTGCTAGGTTTAAAGGCAGATCCATTTTTAATTTTTTGAGGTCTCTCCATACTGCTTTCCACAGTGGCTGCACCAGTCTGCATTCCCACCAACAGTGCAAAAGGATTCCCCTTTCTCCACATCCTCACTAGCATTTGTGGTTTGTTGACTTATTGATGACAGGCATTCTGACAGGTGTGAGATGCTATCTCATTGTGGTTTTAATTTGCATTTCTCTGATAATTAGTGACATTGAGCATCTTTTCATATGTCTATTGTCCATCTGTTAGTCCACTTTGGATAGATGTCTACTCAGGTTAATTGCCCATTTTTTAATTGGATTGTTTGCTTTTTTGGTGTTGAGTTTTGTAAGCTCTTTATAAATTTTGGTTCTTAACCCCTTATCAGATGTATCACTGGCAAATGTGTTCTCCCATCATATGGGTTGTATTTTCATTTTGTTGATAGTTTCCTTTGCTGTGCAAACACTTTTTAGTTTGATGTGATCCCATTTGTTTATTTCTTCTTTTGTTTCCCTTGCCTGGGGAGATATACAATAAAATATTGCTACGAGCAATGTCTGCGATTTGCTGCCTATGTTCTCTCGTATGATTTTTATAGTTTTGGGTCTAACATTTAAGTCTTTGATTCATTTTGAATTTATTCTTGTGTGTGGTGTAAGAAGGTGGTCTAGTTTAATTTTTCTGCACATATCTGTCCAATTTTCCCAATACCATCTATCGAATAGACTATCTTTAGCTCATTGTATGTGCTTGCTTCCTCTGTCAAATCTTAGTGGACTATAAAGATGTGGTTTATTTCTGGGCTCTCTAGTCTGTTCCATTGATCTATGCGTCTATTTTTATGCCAGTGCCATGCTGTTTTGATTACTATGGCTATGTAGTACAGTCTGACATCAGGTTGTGTGATTCCTCCAACTTTGTTCTTCTTTCTCAGGATCACTGCAATAAGTGGTTTGCTTTTTGTTTAAATCTTAAATATATACTTGTTTTTTTATCTAGAAATCTCATTTTTAAGAGTTTGTCCTATGGAAATAAACTGTCATTTGTACAAGGCTTTATTTGCAAGGATTTTCATTTATTTATTGTTCATAAAATTAAAAATAAAGAATAATATAAATGTTTAGTAGTGTACTGATTTAAAATTATGATGTGTCCATATTATAAAATGTATCTATTAATGTATCTATTAAATGTATCTAATAATGTATCTATTAAATAACTATTTGTATAAACGGTACTTATTGACATGGGCAATGTTTATTGCATGTTGGTAAGTTAAATTATAAAATAGCATGAGTATATGTTGTAGAAATTAAAACACTATACATACCATTTTGGAAAATTGTGGAAGTAAATAAATCACTCGTTTATATTGGTGGCAGGATATGGATATTTTTTCTTTTTTCATTTATCCCATTTCCTTTTAAAAAATAAAATATGTAATAAAATTATTTCTAACAGAGTGACAAAATTGAAAAGGAAATATATAGAGGAGTAACTATTCAAAAAAATAAGAGAGAATCTTGAAGACAGATTTTCTTTGTGACTAAATGTCGGATAGGCTACATCGGTGATGAAGAACATCCTCTGGCCTTCACCAAATGTAGAACTGTACCCAACAAGTGACCACGGGGGAGAGGAAAGCCTGGGCATTCTTTGTGAAAGACTGCCTGCAGGTGCTATTTTTAAAGTCTTCGTAATGGTCATGGAAGATCTCGAGAAGTGAAGGCTAAATAAATTACAACGATGGAAATAAATTAGCAGGAAGAATCTATGATCTGGGTACTATTACAGGTATGATAAATCAACTCAGCAGCAAAGCCCCGTTTTTTAGATGCAGCCACGTAACTGCTGCTGGGAAATTCTTCAGGAGTGTTGCTGAACTGGCTGTTTTGTTTTATTATTTGCTCTTCATTTCTTCTAAGAATATTCGGGACTAAAATTGGACTTCTTGTTGTTATACTTCTTTAAGGAACAAAAATAAATTCTAGCATAATGGGATCAAAATGTGGTTCTTTCTCATTGTCATGCAATTGAGATCAATTATAATGAGCAAAGAAACTACTCCCTGTGATAGAAAAAAAACATGTGGCTCCAAATGGGCCTAAGGGTGGTCTTTTTCTTCCACAATGTGTGCATGGTGTCTGCACAGTGTGTAAGCAAGCCTTTGAGGGTCCCACAGTGTATGCCATACTTGGACCATTATCCACTGTTTGCCTTTTACACTGTGCCTCAATCTACACAAAATGTAGAGAAATCTGCATGATTTGGTTATCTATTATTTGAATACGCTATTAATGAGGTCTACTGGCGTCTTAGACTGGGTTCCCTAGGAAAGAGACTTGGAGACAGAGATTTGTGTGCAGGACGTCTGTTGTGTGCGGAGAGTCTCTTGGGGAGTGGGCGGGGCAGAACGAAGGTGGAAGTCTGGGCTCAGCTGCCCTCACGGGAGCTCAGGGGGTGGGATGGCTCTCCCAGGTTGTCTCATATGGAGGCAAGGGAGCTGGACCTGTGTACTCAGCCCCACCCTGCTTTGTGCGCGTCTCTCACCCCCCATGGAAAGGGCACCTGAACTGAAGGAGACTGCTTTCTTCGGGCAGGTCCTTGGGAGGACTCCGTTGTAAACTCAGCAGCCAACACTCCAGGCACCTGGGGGGGTGGGGGTCTCCCACCTGAAGGGGGTCTGGGCTGTGTGCTATAGACTGAATGTGTGTGTGGCCTCCAAATCCATGCATTGAAACCCTAATTCCCGACATGATGGCACCTGGATAAGAGACTTTTTTGAGAGGCAGGTTTAGATGAGGTCATCAGGGTGAAGCCCCTATGATGAGATTAGTGCCCTTTTAAGAAGACAGAGAGACCCAGGAGAGTTCTCTGTGTGCACAGGTACACTAAGGACAGTGAGAACACGACCAGAACCCGGCCCTGTGGGCACCCTGCTCTCCGACTGCCAGCCTCCAGTACGGGGAGAAGTAAATGTTTCTTGCTTAAGCCATTCAGTGTATGTCATTTGTTTTGGCATCCCAAGCGTTCTAAGATTCTGAGCATTGCAGCAAACACTATAAGCAGTAACTCTGGGTCATTTCCAAAGTCTGTCCTACTCAGGGTAGACGCTCAAGAGACAAATTAGTAGTTGAAGGTAGAATTTTTAAGACAGAAGTTTTGCACTTTTATAAAAAATAATGTTTATTTAACTTTTATAGTGGTAAAGTAGAAAAAATGATCACTTTCTACCTCCTGCCCTGTTACCAGTCTAGGATATGTAGGACATTATTTTATTAATAATGATGTCAATTCAGTATCCAAGAGACAAAGTTTAAGTTCTCTTTATTTCCTTGTGTTTCTGCCGCTGCAGGGGTCCCTTTTGCACCAAGTCCCATTTTCACCAGCATGAGGCGCCAAGGCAGGTCAGAAAAAGTCCCCAGGAACCCCGAGCTGTCTTCCACCTGCCTCCACCTGCTGGCTGCCTGGTCGGCTCAGACACTGAAAGAGCCCCTGGTGGTACTCAGGTCACATGCAATTCCATTTCAGAGTCACCGGGTAGGCGCAAGAGGTGTTCTCCAGATCTCTATGGGGTCAATCTTGGTGCCAGTGCTGGCTCTGAGGCCACTTGGCCAATGTCCCAGGGTACACCAGGTCTAGCTGCCACCTGCCAGGTGCTCACACACCTTTGTGGTGGGGCAGGGCCAGCAGGGTTTATCAGGCTTCAGCAGACCAAGATTTGGCCCTGTGATGGGAAGGCTCTGCACTGGCTGGGCCTGTGATGGGAAATTTCCCTTAGAGCCACACAACTCAGTCTGTCCCATATTCTGCCGGGAGCCCGATCTCAGCAGGGAGGGGCACCTGGGAGTTGAGAGAGGGGTGGTGCCGCTCAGGTTTGGGACAAGTTTGGGGTTGTGGCCCTTGCCCCGGGTCACACAATTCTGACCATCCTGAGTTCTGTCCAGACCTCAGCAGGGAGGAGACACCAAGAGTCAAGATGGTGGTTGGCTGGGAGCCTGAGTCTGCCCGGGCCGCTGACTCCTCAGCAGGGTGGAAGCTCCCCAGGGTGGGATGTTGGGGAGCCCAGAGGGTGGGGCTACTGCTTTCCCCCAGGCCAATGCCACAGGAGAGGTGTGCTCCACCCAAGAAAGATGGCGTCTGCAGTACAGTAGAGTGACTCAGCACAGGAAGTCCCAGTGGCTGTCCCCTTGGCTCTCTCTTTAGAGCCACAAACTCCAGTCTCTCCTCACACAGATCTAGTATGCTCCGCTCTCCTTCCACCGGAGCCCAGGATGAGCAGCTGCAGATAAGATGTTGTGCACTGGCCCTTTAAGAAGGTGTTTCTGGCCATCTCTCCCTGGCAGACAGAAACTCTGCTGCTTTTCACAGCCAGATGTTATGTGGGCATCTCTTCCTGGCTCTGGTGCTCTGGGCTGGGGAGCCCAGCTTGGGCTCGGCATGCCATGCTTGTCAGGGGGAGCCCCCAGCAGCTGAGGTATGCCTCTGGAACCTCAGCTGTCGCCCACGGCAGTGGGCCAGCCCTTTCACATCAGTCTCTGCACTTCCTATAAGTCTTGCTATGGCTTCTTCTGGAAGTCCTTGGTTATAAGACTTCCTGTCAGCTAATCTTCAGTTAGCTATTTAGGTCTAGTTTTCTATATATATTTTTTAATCTTTCATTTTTTATTTCAGAGAGAGGGGAATGAAGGGAGAAAGAGAGGGAGAGAAACATCAATTTGAGAGAGAAACATTGATTGGCTGCCTTCCATAAGCGCCCCAACCGGGGACCCAGGCATGTGCCCTGACTGGGGACTGAAGTTCCGTATTTTAGTTGTACTTCCAGTTTGGTCCTGGGGGATGGGAGTGTGGCTTCCACCTACTCCACCACCATCTTGGATCCCCAGACTATTTTCTATAATTTTAATCCATTGCTTAAAATTTAGGAACAAAATTCTCTCCCCCCAAAATTTGTAATAACACAAATACATTTTCCCTTTATATTTTATTTGTGCAGTAGGAAAATAAAGATAGTTTATTTGAGGGTTGTATTAATTTTACCAGGGTCTCTCGATCCTTTAAGTTGAACTCATGGGGAATTGAACTCATCTTTGGAAAACTCTCTCTAGACATGTTCTTAATGTGTTCGAAACAGAACCCTCGATTCCTGGCTTTCCCTGCCTATGCCCCCTCTGCCCCATCCTCTCTCCTCTAGTTGCCCAAGACAAATACCAGGAATTATCCTTGACTTCTTTTTCTTCTCCTTCTCTCACATACTCCATCCAAACCATCGACAAGTCCAGTTGGATCTGCCGCCCAGTGCAGCTGCCACCAGCTCTCGCCTGAACTATTTCAGTAGCTTCCTAAGTGGTCTCACAGCTTCTACTTTTCTGTCCCCACACTCTTCACAGAGCAACCAGAGTGAGTTTCAAATGTATTTTCATTCGGCATTGCATTTGCACGATGTGAAATTTAACATGCTACAGAGATAATGTGCCCAGAGAAGTCTCGCACCAACTTCTGCATTCCTCCCCCTCCCCGATCTCCTAAGGATAAGCACTCCCTTCTAGGGTGCTGAAGGCAGACGCAAGCACGTACAAATATATCCCCACCTTACTACACACAAGATACCCTACCACACACACTGCTCCGTACTGTTCCATATCATCACCGGTGCCACTTACCAGTACGTCCTGAAGTTCTTCCCATGTCGGCACATAGAGATCTTTCTCATCCATTTGTACAGTTGCCCATTGTGCCATCGTTCACGGAGCCAGGCCCCTTCACTGGACGTCACAGCTGGGTCCATTTTTTGCTCTTACAAACAATGCAACAGGAAACAACCTCATGGAGGTGGAGCTGCCTCTGTGGGATGGAGTCACAGATATACAATGACAAGATCATATATTTTAGTGTATTTGCCCATTCAAAATAACAACTGCAGAGATAAATATGATTGTCACTTCCCCTGCTTACAGGCCTTCCAAAATGCCCCGCCCCAACGGGAATGAAAACCACTGAGACCCACAGGGCCCTCCCTAATCTGTCCTTTGTCTACCTCTTCAATATCACCCATCTCTCCCGCTCTTTCACTGTGGACTAAGCACACTGGTCTTCTTTCATAAATCTCATAAAAGTTATCTTTTGCAGGATGTGTGATTTTACTTTGTACAATAGCTTGTTTGCATTGCAATGTACTGTATTGTCAAATATGCATAAAAATCTGGTGATCAGCTAGAGACCTGACAAAGACGTTGATTTGGGAAGGGGAGAATCTATGCTAATGTTGAATGGAGATGGAGTATTTGAATGGGTTTTATAATCAGTTATTTAATAGTAAGCATCTCTATGTTATGATAACTCTCACTCTTCTATACCAGGGATAGGAGAGTGCACGTTGAGATAATGAGGACGTCCTATCATTCTGTAGCTGTGTGACCATGAATCCCACACATAAAGGTAAATGCCTGACTGTATGTGGAAACGCACGGCTGGGAAAGAGCGCTGGGCTGGAAATTAGGAGTGCTGTGTTCCAGGGTAGACTCTGCCGCTGAGTAAGCTGTGAGGGGCTGGGCAGGCTGTTTGAACCTTTCCTCGCCTCCTTTTATTCATATGAAAAGAAAGAAAATGGAATTCATCGTTATTCTCAATCTTTTCGCTCCCCAAGGATTCCTTTTACTAGACCCCTCCATGTTCATAATATGCTGAGAAATTTTGTCTACTAACAATTGTTAGTAATTTACGTTACCGTGTTCATTGTTCACTGTTAACATGTCCATGTTCATTTGTTAATTGATCAAAAAATGCATAGTTTCCCGTTCCGGTTAGCACGAATTAAGTAATGGACATGGATGAGTTGATGTAATTCCATCCAGGGAAAAGAAACGTCTTATTCTGACTTGCCTGGGTGGCTCCACCCTGTTGAATGAGGAGGCTGCAGGCTGGGAATCTCCGGTCCCAGCCAGCAACGCTTCCTTGCCGTCTGGGAGTCAGTGTCATGTATACGGTCGTGTGGTCCAGTGGTTTTTAGATGGCGCCTCACGCAGCCCTGGGACTCCGCAGAATGGCTCACAGCAGACGTGAGGGTGGGAAAGAGGAGGTGAAGCACAGTGTCTCAGCACCCCCAAAATTGTTTTACCTAGAGCAGCCCCACATTTTTCTGATTGATATATTGGGTTCTGCCTAAGACTTTGTTTGACAAAAGGGTTTCCACTCCTCAAAATAATGTGAAGAATATGACAATGGGACTGAATCGCACAGATGAAGATAACAAGGCCTGGAAAAGCTCAGTGAAGTTTGCCCAAGGACACAGAGCCAATCAACGGCAGCATATTCAGTTAGTCAGTCAACAAAGATCCATTGAACACTGTGGAAATACAAGTTATAAATATAAAACTTTGATTCAGCCTTGGTCTAGAACAACCTGTGGCTCACCACGCTAGCTGACCAGAATCACTGGGATGAAAGAATCTTACTTGGACACACTGATGGAGAACTGACATTCTTGTGTGTGTCTACTGCTGTTCAGTAAAACAAAGAAGAGAGGGCAGGGGATTATTGGCATCCTGATTGTCAAAGGAGAGCAACGAAAAAGGGGCCCTGCTCCGAGACAGGCCAAGCGGGGTACAGACCGTCCTTCAGTTTCAACCCGCAGGGGCTCCGTCTCCGATGGTCATGCTACCGCCCTGTCCGCCGTGCACAGGGGGGGAGCCAGGAGCCCTGCCTCCCCAAGGCTGTTTATGAGGTTTTGGTTTCATTTCCCAGATTAAGCATGTGATGACCACTAACCTTGGAAAAACCTGTTTCTATGGTAAATGGGTTGATTTCATCTATAAAATACAATTGTAAAAGTCAATTGGCTGAATTTGTTCAATTTGAGCTGTTGATAAATTCACTGGTTTTGGTTTTTTTGTTTTAAGATTTTATTTATTTATTTTTAGACAGAAGGGAAAGGAGGGAGAAAGAGAGGGAGAGAAACATCAGTGTGAGGTTGCCTCTCATATGGCCCCCACTGGGGACCTGGCCTGCAACCCAGTCATGTGCCCTGACTGGGAATCGAACCGGCAACCCTTTGGTTCACAGCCCGTGCTCAATCCACTGAACTACACCAGCCAGGGCAAATTCACTGGTTTTATGGCAATTTACCAATGACTGGGTATTGGGAATGTTCTCTTGTTAGTCCAAAAGCTCCAGACCCTCTGGTTCTAGCTTTCTCCTTGCTGGAAATGTCTGAAATGAAGGTTGCTGTTAGCAGATTCAAATACGAACGTAATACAAAGCCACATTCTCAGCACGGACCAAGCGCCAGCCCTTCCAGGCTTTGAGGATGCAGCAATGAACACGTGGGAAAAGGTTTCCCGCTTCTGCAGACCAATTGGCACTCTTGACTTCTGAACCAATGCTGTGTCTACTACACCACACAAAGCTCAGGACTCATTCTGATGTTTTGCAAGTACTTGTCATTACAGAGGGTGAATATGCTTACCTCTCCGTCACATTATTTATTCATTTATTCAACCAATATTTATTGAGCAGCTTCTACTGCCAGGCTCTCTGCTAAGTGTTGGGCATCCTGATGTGCGTCAGCTCTCAAGGTGCTCGCAGGCTGATGGGAACGCAGACCTGGAAATAGATTTCAAAGCAGCATGATAAGTACAATGGTGGGAAGGAAGGAGGTACAGACTTAATACCCAACAGCAGGCACTGTGATTAACTCGCTCTGGCATGACATCTAAACTTGGATTGACAGGTTAACAGGGGGTTTCCCAGGCAAACCAAGGATGGTGGCAGCAGAAATGGCCCAGAAACAAGCAAGACTGTGCCTGTCCAGAGAACCATGCACTCTGTATTGAAGAAGTCTGAAGTATAGGTGGGTGGGAGGCAGAACATTGGTGGAACCTTCATCTAATGGTCTCTGTTTGCTCTGTGAGTTAAAATAGATGGACTCTTTTTTTCTTTGGCACAGGCTGGGGAAAAAGTTTGTAAGGAGGTTTAAAAAACCTGCTAAATTTTTTATAAGATAGAAAAGATTGGAAAAATCCTAAAGGCCCATTGATAGGAAACTGGTTTAACAGATTACAATCTATGAAATGAAATGCCACACAGCCAGGAAAAAAGATATGTACTCATATATAGTGATATGAAAAGATCTACAAGACGTATTATTTAGTGAAAAAAGCAAGCTGCAGAACTGTGTGTACTAATTTCACTTTTGAGTAAAAGGCAGTAGGAAATAAAAAATCCTTTCTGTTTCTAAAATTTTATTTATTGATTTTAGAGAGAGGGAAGGTGGGAGAGAGAGACTTCAATTCATTGCTCCTCTTATTGATGCATTCATTGGTTGATTCTTGTTTGCGCCCTGACTGCGGAATCGAACCCACAACCTTGGCATGTTGGGACAATGCTCTAACCAACTGAGCTACCCAGCCAGGGCCAAAAAATACTTCTTAAATGCATAAGATCTCTCTGGAAGAAGGTAATAACAGCTTTGATTGCCCACAGGAAGAGAAGCTGGATGGCTAGATACAAGGTGGGGGAGGGTGGATACTTCATATTTTTAAATTCTGGATCACGGAAATGTGTATTCAAATATGAATAAAAAATAAAATTTGTAAAATGTCTTACATAAATAGAAAGGAATAATTTCTAAGGGCAATGGAAAATTAACTAAATGTTGCTTTATTGGCTGTGTTCCTCTTGAACCTTGTGCTTTGGCCTAACTTTGGGAAATACGAAGAGGAATATTTATTTTCATTAGAAGTTCCCGTTTGGGAAGGGCGAGTTGGTTGACTTGCGGGCATGAGAGCTAAAGAGTGTCTCCAGACAAACCTAAGCAAGGCTCCTGGCTTGGACCCTTGAAGCCAGGGTGTCCAAACATGGTCTTTTCGGCAAACCAACCAGACGGCTCTGGTTCTGTCAAAGCAGCACCTCAATGAGGATCCCGATTCCTTTATTGTACGTGTTGGTACAGAACCCTGTTGGTACAAAGCGAGTTAAAAGGACCCTAATTAGCACTTAATACATAAATAATGGCTGTGACTGAGTTTCGTATGTGAGTTGTCAAATCACATTTATCATCTCACAGTTGTACCTTTTCTCTCTAACCAAATACACACAGACAATGGGTATTCGACAATGGGCCCGTGAAGGACCGTCTACCTGCCATAGTGTCAGGCAGTGGTGACACCAGGATGACCAAACACTTGTCCACGGTGTCTGGGACAGCATAGGGCAGTGAAGGAGAGAGGCAGAAAGAGACATTAGAATAAAGTGTGGTTCTATTAGGGAGGCACAAACAGAATTCCACTGGAGCCTAGAGCGAGGGGTGAGCAAGTCTGCCCTGAGAGACTTAGGAAGAGCTTCCTCGAAGAGAACTTAAGTCACCCAAGTCTTAAACGAGGAGTTGATGTTGAGGGGGGAGAAGAAGGACTTTCCAGGCAAAGAGAATACAATGTGCAAAAGCAGCAAAGCTTAGAATAATGCGCTATGTTCGTGGGACTGCAAGCAGCTTAGTCTGACTCCAGCGTCAGGTGCTTTTCAGGGAGTGGTAAGCATCGGGCCAAAAAGGCAGGTTCAGACAGGGTTACGAAGAGCCTCGGGTGCTGGGCTAACATGTTTAGACTTTGTGACATCAGGAGAAAACCGTGGTCTCAGTTGCGGCCGGTGCTTTGCTGTGACTGTCTAACCCTCCTGTAAGCAGGTCATCCCTCTGTCGGTTTCTGTCACCTTGTTAGAGGTAGAACAAGATGCGGAAGGCAAACTTCTAAACTTACTGTTACCTCTTCACTCTTCCTTTTACTCTGCATCCACATCTAATTAGTTATCAAGGCCTGTGCCTGGTCTGTCACAAATTCTCTCTTTGTTTTTCTTAGAGCAACAATTCAGTAAGTAGTATTTACCTGTGCCAGGTACTGGGTTTAGGGCTTCACATATATGGTCTATATACCATCTTATTCAGTCCTCGAAATAGTTCTCTTTTAGTCAGGGTTTTTGGTAGTAAACAGCAGGTAACTTAAGCAGAAAAGGAATTTACTAGAAAGATACTGGCCACTCACAGAAGCCATAGGAAAGTGGAGGACTGGGTACAGGGAGGCGCCAAGAAAAGAATCAGAGCACCTAGGACATGCCCCTCTATGGCTCTGGATTCTTATCTCCCGTAAAGTCCTTGAAGATTCTCAAACCGATCCCAGTGCCTTTGCGTCACTATCTCCTGTGCAGAGGTGCGGTGAGCATCAACAGGCCCTGCTCAGAGCACATGCCTGGGCCCCAGCTGCCAGAGTCGGCACAGGGACAGCTCTCCTTTGAGGCTTTCACTTCCACTGGGATTCACTCAAATCAGCAAAGATGTTCAGGTACTGGACGACAAAAATGACAAACATCCACAGTGCATTTTATAGATGAAGGAATAGACTTAGAGAAGGTAGATTAGTTACCCAAGTAACACAGCTACTCCGTGGTGGAGCCAGGCGTGGAGCCCGAGTCTGTCTGTCTGCAAAGCCCACGCTGTTATGCAATCCTCTGCACTGCTTTCTCTAAGCCACCCCGGCTCTGTTTCACAGCCCACACACCAGTCCTGGCTCCCATCCCCCGTTTGCATTACTGCCTCCTACCTGGTCGCCCTGCCTGTGCCCCCCCATCTCAGTTCATTGTCTGCACAGTTGCTAAGATGATATTTTTCCACTGCATCTACATTGTGTCAGCCTCTTATTCAAAAACCTATGACTCACCCCTTCAAGAGTATTTCCTGACTAATATCATTGCACGCTGGTCACTCTCTCAGTATTCAGGCAAATAATATCACTGCAGTGCTGTAACAGATGTCTGATTTATACTCTACTATCTTGTGCATATTAACAGTCTCTAGCTATCACATTTATATGTGACTTCGCTAAGGCCTGAGAGCCTGTTTTCTGCTGCTTTTATAACTTTGGTGACAGACACTAGCAACTTGCATGGTGAATGGCTTCTCAATTTTGAGTCCCAAGGCCCACCAGGGT
Source organism: Micronycteris hirsuta (assembly GCA_004026765.1). NCBI lineage: Eukaryota > Metazoa > Chordata > Mammalia > Chiroptera > Phyllostomidae > Micronycteris > Micronycteris hirsuta. Next base: position 152,052 of record PVJI01001576.1, on the reverse strand, counting down.
ATTACTGCATTACTATCATCGATGTTATTATCTGAAGAGCACTGTTATTTGCTAATTCATTATTAGCTTCCCTGAAATATCCCAGTTGCTTCCTATGTTTCTCTGCCACATCTACCATGCCCTACCAAGAGTGTGCTTCAAAATTGCTGATAATGATAATAATTTCATTTTTTGAAAATGTTTCTTTACTCCACCCTCAGCTACTGTAAGTTGAGCAAAGGTAAAAGTGACATTCTTTTCTCAGAGCTCCGAGGTGAGAAGAAATAACATTTAGAGCATGTCCCACCCCTTTCTAATTAAGGATAATAAAAGCAATCCTGGTTGGTGTGGCTCAGTTGGTTGGAGCGTTGTCCCATAACTGAAAGTTTGTGGGTTCAATTCCTGGTTGGGGAACATATCTCTCTAAAAGCAGTGAAAAAATATCCTTGGGTGAAGAGGAGGAGGAGAATAAGAAGAAGGAGGAAGAGGAAGGGAGGTGGAAAGGAGAGGGATGGGGAGGAGGAGAGGGAAAAGAAAAGCATGGGGGATAGCGTGCAATAGGGTAATCTGGCTGGCCGGGTTACTACCTTGAGGCTCCAGCAGGAGAGCCTCTTGCCTGGTTCCTGAATTGCCTTCATTTGGCAGAGAGCACCAATTAGCAATTAATAACGCCCCAGACACTCAAAAGACCTCTAGATTCCTCCAAATCCAGACCAAAATGCCCAAGAATCAGAGTGACATAGGTGTTTCGCCTCCAATCTGCCTGTGCTGTTACTTTTTTGGGGGGATCTGTACCTTTTTTGAGTTTATGACATCAAAGGAGGTCACACCTACACACAAGGAAGCCAACTTGCAACCAGTGCTTCCAGTATAATTAACACAACTTGGAATTTATTTTAAGGATACTCCTATATGCTCCAATCATTTCAAAGGTGTCGAGAGTAAGGATTAAAAAAAAATCAGGTTTCTGTCCTCAAGGAGTTAACCTTTTATCTGGGGAGACAAATCTATTAAATAAATGATAAACAGTCAGAGAAGGCAGTAATTTAAGTCTGTACTGGGTACATGAATGGCACGTGGACGGGAGTAATCTACTCTGTTTGGGATGAGGGATCCTCAAAAACCCTACAGAGGATGAAATGCCTGAGCAGGGGTTGAGGGAAAAGTTAGAGTTTGTCAGACAGATGAAGTGGGGGAAGAACATTCCAGAAAGAGAAGCGAGGTGTACTATGGAATGAAAGGCAGGCACTTAAAATATGTCATTTCTAAGCCTCACAACAACCTCCCAAGGTAGGTGTTATAATTCTCCACTTGATAGATGGGGAAGTTGAGGCTTAGAGAAATGGAATGCTTTGTTCTACAACCCACAGTTGGAAAATACCTTAATCGCTCATTCAAGGGCCTTAGAGAATTTCTGCAAAGGCTAGACGTGGTGCCCTGGCTGGCTCCTATCGTTCTGATACACTTGATGTTGCAGGTTTGATCCCTGCTCAGGGCAAATACAAGAATCAACCGATGAATGCATAAATAAGTGGAACATCAAATAGCTATTTCTCTCTCTCCTTTCCTCTCTCTCTTTCAAGTCAGTAATGATGATGATGATAATAATAATAAAAGACAGGAGGTGGTAAAGAGTTGTACTGTGCTTGGAGAGAGGTCCTTTGTAGCATACTGCCTGGCTGCCAAAAACCTATCTCAGAAATGCATTCCCACAACGCATGTCCCGTTTTTTGCCCAGCTCTAAAATATTAGTATTTTTAGTATTTTTCTGACCTCCAGAGACCTTGTCAGTCCAATCACACCACATAGTCCATGACTGCTCCTCGGCCAGCTTGTTAAATCTTGAATGGCTCCGTGGGGTTATCACATAATGAAGGAGGGCACGTGCCAGGCCTGCACCCGGAACCTAGCATTCATTCAAAAACCACAGTAACACTCTCCATTGTCTCTGGAGTAAGCTAGAAAGGCTAGATTGCTGGGAAATGGAAAGAAGTCAGGACCAGGAGCAGGGGGGCCTGGGTTCAAGTTTGGGGGACTACAGCCAGGAACTTAACCATCTAAGAAAACGGGAAGGTTGACACCACCTATGTTCTCTAAACTCCCTCAAAGACACTTGTATGAGAGATTCTTTTCTTTCCCCACCCCTAGAGTCTCACCATTATCAGCAGTGGCCCGAACCAAGGGCACAGGACAGCCTTCTGATTTAGGGCTGTCCCTAAGTTCCCTGTATTTAGAGGTCAGTCCTGGCCGCTACTCAGCCAACGGCCAGGGAAGCTACCGAGGTCATTCAAGGACAAGGGAGAGAAGGCTCCCAGAAACTACAATTCCCAAGAGACCACGGATGTCATTCGGTTGCGGGGCCTGGTGCAAGTTGTGAGAAGTCAGCCACCCCCCGCCGCACTTCCCTGTAACGGCCGCCTGAACAGGTAACCTATGCGCATGCCCAGTCACGTCCCGAATAGTTCGTCTTCTTTCCTTCCCGCTGGTTTCTTCCCTTTCCGGCCTCGCCCAGGCGCTCTTTTCCCCGCCCTACCCTCCGCCCTCTTTTCAAGGATTTGGAAGGGGGCGGAGATCTCTGGCAAGCGCGTTCCCGGGGGTGTGGACACGCGCGTTCACGGGAGATTCTAAGGGGAGGGGACTAAACATTGGGTGCGGATGGTGGTAAGGATAGGAGGAAACCGCAGAGAATGGAAGGCGCATGCGTTCTAAGGAAGGCGCTACAAGCGTTTGGGAATTGAGGAGGGGCGGGGCGGAAATTGGCAACTGGCAGACGCAAGCGCATTGAGCCGGCATCGCCCCGCCCCCTTTGAGAATTCGCTCCTCCTCCACCGCGCTTCCGGAAGTGCAATCAAACACTCTGGCGCCGACCAGCAGCCACCCCCTGCGGCAGGTTCCGCCCCCTCCGACTCCGCCCCCTGGCTCTCCGCCCCCTCCGCTGGTTGTGGCTCTGGGTTGCAGCGCCGGTCGTGGCGGTTTCGGTACCCGAAGCCGGGAGCGCGGAGTCGTTCCCTGGGGCGGCGGCCAGGCTATGATCGCGGGTCCCCGGCGTCCCTCTCGGGTCAGCCAGAGTCCTTGTCTCAGCGTGTGTCTGTGGCCGAGCGGTCTCCTTCACTCGGTCCCACTGCGCGGTTGGCAGCGGCGCTCCCGGCGCGCCCCCTCCTCCCATGGCGGCGGAAATCCAGCCCAAACCGCTGACCCGCAAGCCGATCCTCCTGCAGCGGGTCGAGGGGTCCCAGGAGGTGGTGAATATGGCCGTGATCGTTCCCAAGGAGGAGGGCGTGATCAGCGTCTCGGAGGACAGGTACGGACCGCTGCCTGTGGGCAGCGAAGAGGGGAGAGCCGAGACTGCTGTCCCCCAACCTGCGTCAGGGGCTGTGCCTCAACGTCCGCACAGGTGTAGACATGCTCCCTCAAGTTTTTATCATACTACGCATCCTGGTGGTGCCGGTGTCCAGCTGCGGGCCGGCACCCTTGTGTGGCTCCGGGAAGCGGAGCTCGGACAGCGGCCGGTGAGCTCTTGGGCTCCCCCGGGGCTGGGTGACGCCTGCAGGCGCCACGGTGGCCCTTGCGCTAACGGTACGCTGGCCACTGGACCTTGGTCCAGCCCTGAGAGCGGGAGGGGGAGAAGAAGGAGTCGTCCGACCCCGCAGGTGTGTGTTTGGGGAGGATGCCCCGAGCTGCCTCTGCCAAAAGAACGGAGTACCCTGGTTCAGTTCTTAGGGCTCCAAGCCGAGAAACCAGATTCCACTCTTCTCCCAGACACTCCCACCGAATCCAGATCTGCGAGACATCTTACACTGAATGCAATGAATATTGCAAGTTGTGAAGAGGAACTTCGGGCTTCTGCCCGAAGGAGAGGTGCCACCTCACCTCTGCCTTTTTTTTTTTTCTTTTCTATTGGAGCTCAAAGGGAAGCGCCTCGAACAACTTGCAAGGGCCCACTGCTGCAAATAGCTCTTGAGTTTCTTCCCTCTGCTTGCTTCCTTTCTTTTTGCTTTAATTTTGCTTAATTTGCAGAAGTGAAGCCAGTTGTTCTGCCTTCAGCGTTCTCTCTTATTTCTCTGACGAAAGCGTTTTTGATTTAATTTCGTTTCCGTTAATATGCAGAAATTAGGCTGACAAAGCTAATGATCATAGGAATGCTGTTTGAATATAGTAGTTATCGTGTTTTCTGGAATTGTTGCTTTGATAATATGAACTAGCGTTCTAAAAAATGCAACACAGTGGAGGTAGATGACAGGCGCTTTAACCTTAAAACAGTAGTTAGGTTTTCTTACTGTAGGTTCCAATTATGCTGACGTACAGAATATTTTTTCTCCGTGACTTCAAAAATTGTAGGCAGAGGTAAAGCAACAAAGTGTTCATTACTGTCTTTATAGTCATCTCAGCACTTTCCATACAATGCAGCTTTAGAAAATTTGCCTGATAGGCCTATTCATATCATAGATTCTTCAGTATAACTAGGATGAGCATAGACTCCAAACAAATGGCCAAACAGATTTATTATCTGTTCAGATCCGATTGAAAAGATTGTAAACATGCACCAATGGCAAGCAGTGTGCAATAAACAGAAGAAATTCAAAGCTGAAATGGAATACATGGATGTGGAAACCTTTTGAAATTCACAAAGAAGTCTTACCAGCGTTTACTTTTTCAATGGAGGCAACATTCATTCTGTGAAAGAGATTGCTTCTGGATCTAGAGAGTCATTTGTCACAGGACTGTTTTGATAGGCGTCATTTTTTCCCAGTCTGTCACTACTAGCGATGAAACTGCTCAAACTAACTGCTGTTAGGAAATTCATAAGTTGGTTGAATCAAGTAAAAGGTGAAGGGTAGTTAAATCTAAGTTCCTTTAATATTTGTTTTGAAACTTTCTGTTTTAGTTGATAGTTTGGGAGTAGAGCTAGGCTTTCATAGTGCTTTTTAAGTTCAGAGGGATCTTAGAGGTTATTTACTCTAACAGCTTATTTTACAGATGAGAAAATTTAGGCCAGAGAATTTACCTGCTCAAATTCCTGTAGCTGGTGGTGGAGCCAGGCGCAGCTCCTAAGTCATTATCCCCATATCAGTCTGTTATCTCGAAGGAAACAGCTTTTGTGGGATGCATTTCAAAGTATATGGAAAAGATAAAGTAGCTTATATGAAAGCAACTGAAAGATAAATTTCATTTGACTACAGAACAAAAGAAATGTGATTTTTAGTTACATATTATCTTAATTTTCACTTTCCTAGTTCACGGTGTGAATAATAGAATTTATAAGGCAGAGTTACTGTTAAATAAGGCTCACCTGTATGTCCAGGATTATTCTTTACATATACTTTACTATTACTCAGATCCACCAGTGTCTGCTTCTGTAGTCACACATGAAAATAACGTTGTTATTTAAGAGGTCAGTTTTGATTATGGTCTTCATTAAAAGGAGAATTGATCTGTATTCTTGCTTTGCAAAACCCAATGTCACTGTCACTAAAGATATGAAAATAGAATATTGATTTTCATCTAAACCTACAAAGCCATTTCCATTAATTGCTTCAGCTAGCAACTAGTAGTCTTCATTCCTGAGCTGTAAGGTGACACCGCAGATAATGTCCCCTTCTGAATGGCAGTGTTCCATAAGTTCTTTCCAAACCCTGGTTTCCCTTTTTGACCTCTGACTCCCAATAGCTTTTATCTATACCTTTGAAAACATTTCACATTTTCTGTTTTAAACAGTATTATAGGTACTTGTCCATTTGTCTTTTTGTAAGCTCCCAAAGGTGCTGTGTCTTTTTTTTTTTTTTTAAGAAAAATCGATTCTTTAATAATCAATGCTAGGAAAACCAGTTAGTCATTTAGATTAAAAAATAAATAAAATAAAGCTACATATTGTCCTTAATTCTTAATCTGTGTTCCAGATGGTGCATTACTTAAAGGTAAAAACTAAACTCATAAAAATGCTAGAAGAAAACATGGGTTACTTGTACAATGAGTCATGGAGATCTTTCTAAGTTTTGGAAAAAAACCAGAAACTGTAAAAAAAAAAATTTGGTAAATTTGACCTCTTAAAATTTTGACTTTAAACTTGACTAAAAAATGTCAGACTTTTGTGGGAAAAAACACCCCAGCTAATGTCCGAAGGTAAATGACAAAGCGAGGGAAAGCGTTTACGGCACATATGGTAAAGACTGTTCCCTTTGTTTCACACATTGATAAGATGTAGGATAACTCGTAGAAAAGAAATAGAAATGGCTGATAGATAAGCTGACTTAATGTTAATTAACGAAGAGCAAATTAAATCAACAAGGAAATACCATGTTTCACCTATCGGGTTGGCGAACATTTTTTCTAACTGAATTTATTGGGGTGATACGTGCACCTTATTCATTGCGTACCTTTGGGGCCTAGCATAGTGTTTGGCCCTGAAGCCCCTCAGTGAACATTCACTGTACCAGGGACCGATCTGTTTTTGCTGTTCCTGAAAGCCCGGCATCATAACTGCTGTAGACATTTGATTGGTACAGTATTTGTTGCATGAATTGTATGACTGCCTAGAAAGCACTGTGTGGACGAATGTATACCCTTGTGGGGAGAGGACTGGGCCGAGAGGCCTTAAAACTTCGGAACCCATGCATCAGTTCATTCATTCCATCAGCAAACCCTGGGTTTCTACCGCGTTGCCAGCACTTGTGCACACTGCATTGGAGAAAGTGACAAGGTTCTTTCGGGAAATTTTAGAAGGTAGTAAAACCACAGGGCGTTTTCAGATGTGGAAGAGAGGCAGGACACCACGGTTCTTGCTGTCCCCTATATTTTACCTTCATGAAGAGGGTTCTTTCGCTTGAACTGCCGTTTTCACCCAGTGGTCCGTACTGGACGGATAATATTCTAATCTGCAGGCTCGAGAGTAAATGGAACCACATCTTGAGTTCATCTTAGGACACTTAAAACAGCCTGGAACTTTCCTGGATACCAGGGGAGGAAATAGAAGAAATATAAAACAATCTGACTTAATGAAGGCCTAGATTTCTGTTGCTGTCATTAAACAGAGCTTGTTCCCAGAACTCGCTGGCCTCATCAGAGCATCTCTGCTTTGGTTGCAGCAGGCTCTGTCTCCGAAGGACAAACCCATGGGCGGTCCTCCGGGTTCCTCATTTCCCAGCTTCTTTCCGGACTGTCTGTTCCAAATGAACGCCATTTTAACATTTCTTACCCAGGAGCTTCTTCCTCCCTGACGTCTTGACTCAATTTTGGTTGAGATTGATGTCTTGTCTGCAGCTCACCAGGGGCTCCCTTGTCCAGTGGCAGCTCCTTCTCAAGTGTTGAAGGCTCGGCCCCATCCACACCTTTATCTTTGTAAATTCTTTATAGGCACATCTTAACACAATCTGAATATTCATATAGAGAGTTTCAGTAACTCTAGGTGGTTAATATTAGGCAACTGTAGGGAATCGTTCCTTTTCTCGGAGTCTATTCCCATGCCATAGGTAAGGGGGGGTTTTATCTCACTAAGGAGAAGTGCTGAATGAAAACAGGTACAAACAATGTCCTCTGGGGTGGCCGAGGAATCTCCCCTGTTCATGTTGGTTAGAGGAAAGGAGCGATGCTCCATTGGGTGTTGCAGGATGAATAGGAGTTCATGTGAAAAATAGCTAGAGTAGAGGGAAGGGCATCCTGGGGAGAGGAAGAAGAGAAAACTGTTTTTCGTTAGAGGCACTGGAATGGACTGGTTAAGATATGTACTCCGTAGCCAGTCGGCTTGAATTCAGAATCTAGCTCTGTGGATCACACTCTGTGGAAAATGAGTGTCTCCAGGCAAATAACTATAATAATGAACATTCACAGAACCTCTAGGTGCAATAATTTGGACTCCTTTTTTGGATAGAAGGCCTGAGAATGTGGTGGGTGGTGGGGGAGGAGGCTGTGGGGGTGAGGCATCTCCGAGGAACTGCTGCATTATATTCTGACTTTATGCAGGACCAATTTATGCAATAGAGCCACACTCTGTAAGGCTTGAAGGCAGGCAGAGCCTGCAGGTAAAAGGGAGTCAGATTTTTTCCCTCAAATGAAGTGATCTATCTGGTCCCGAGCGCTTAGCACAGAGGAGATAGGCGATAGCCGTTCACTGAAGAAAATGTAATGCTGGCTGATGAATCGTCTGTTTGGAACGGCATGGTCGACAGGAGGTCGTGGGTTTTCAAGAGCAAAGATATTTAAGCTGAGCCCGAGGGGAGTTCAGCGTTTGGCTTCAGACCACGGTAACATTACAGAAGGGCATGGGGGCAGGAAAGGGCTGGGGCGAGAGAGGGGTTCCGTGCTGTCGTCTCTAAGGCCCTTTTCCCCCAACTTTGAACCACCAGGGTTCTAAGTGGCCATGACTACTTAACTCTTTCTTGAAAAGATATCTTAAAATGTCATTTCATTTTACTAGTCCGCAAACTATTGGTTCATTTACCGTTGATTCTTTTCGTGGTTAAATTGAACTAGCTCAGTTCTCTGGTTGAAGCCATTAGCTTCACTAATACCTAAACCTTGACTCAGTTCAGTTGAGCATCTGGTGGACTTTTCTGTATCATGCATTTTATAAAACTTGAATCAGAAAACATTGAATGCAAGTTTTCCTCACAGTGCAAGCATAGTTCTGAAAGTTGAGGGATTAGAATGATGGTATGAGGTCTCTAAAGTTGACAGAATTAGAACCCGTCTAAACTAATTTTTTGAGTGTGTTTTCTCTATTTAAAAGTCATAAATTTAATCAGCTTTCAATTCGGCACTTGAGGCTCAAGTCAGGGCCTGGGCTGTCCTGAGTAATGCTTTCGGAACCTTCATTGGTGGTATTTTCTGTTGTATTGTCGCCTTTTTAAAATCCTGGCTGTGATTCATTCTGTTGATTTCATGACCCCTAATGGGTTGAGAACAACAGTTTGAAATTCAGTACCTTAGAGCAGCGATGTTCAACCTCTGTGCCCCAAGAATTTGTAAAACGTGCCCTACCTGACTGTTTTGTTGGGGTGCTGACCTCTTTTCCCTTTAGGTTGTCAAATAAAAAAATGACAACAGCCAATGCAAAAATAGCCACCTGGTGTAAATGAATCAAAATTATACCTATTTTTTTTTTTTTTGCCAGATCGGCAAAAACACATACTTTTTGGTGTGCCACAGAATTCTGGAATTAGTTTCTGTGTGCCGTGAGATGAAAAAGATGGCAAATTGCTGACGTAGAGAAGCTGTTGAAGTTTTGTGCCTTCTTTCTCGGTGTATTGTTTTAGTGTTCTAGAAGACACTAAACCATCTTGGGGACCATCACCCCACCCAGACTGACCCATCCCTGGCCACCCTGCCTTTCTGAATTCCCGCTGGGATCATCATGAAATTGACCTCGTCTCACCGGATGCCTCCACGTTGGAAGGTACCAGTAATGCGGCCTTGCAGCCCGAGTTGGAGAGCGTCCGGGGCAAAACCAGGAGGCTGGCGAACCGAGCAGGGGTTTGGCCTCCTGTGTCCGTTTACTGCCAGTGTAGGGCTCAGAAGCGATGTCTCGTCTAAGTTACGGATGTCAGTTGTTAACCTCTCTGTGTGACTGTGCTTTTTGGCTGGGCGGATTTACCTGTAAATATGGAGCTGTTTAGGGATTTTATTCATTTTCCATTAGTTATTAAGTTTTTTATCTTTTCAGTTTCTAAGGATCAACTAATATTTTAAGTAATCGTAATAGTAATCATCTGGAGTATGTTTGCGTTTTAAATAAAGATAAGGTAACCATAATAAAGAATAACTGCCTTGAAGATTACATGCACTAATTCATGTGAGGTGCTCAGTCTGGTGCTTGAAGTGTAACAAACATTCAATAAATATTGTTTTCCTCTGGAAAAAAAATAAGTGAGCAGTATTAAAAAAAAAGTGCTTATTAACCTCTTATCACAATGGCTGTTAGCATTCTGTCTTACCTTTAGCCGTTTTTCTAATGCAGCTTCTAAAACTATGACCTAACACGTTAATATTCTTGCCCTCACCTAAAATTGAGGCACCAGTTATCTCGCCTTTAGCCATCATTTTCCATGGCTGTATATTCTCCTCTTCCCAGTGTGTTTACTCATATTTATTTAATGCTTGTGCTCTATGACCTTGGCCCTGGGCCTTCCGTCCTGAACAAGGCAGACTGCCCTCAAGGTGCTGATCGTCTGGTGGGAGCGTCCTAATGTGTCCATTGCTTCTTGTTGGCTGTTTCCATTATTGCCAGTCTTATAAAGGTGATTGGGAGCATTGTCGTGCGTATGTGTGTTCCCCCAGATCTTTGGATTATAGGAAAACTTGTAAGAAGATGGCCGTCTTGCTTTTCAAAGGGTTCCCATCATAACCAGAAACAAGTGGGCTCAAGTCCCTCGGGAAGATTTTGTCCATACACAATGTTTTTAGAAGTTTGAATTAGTAGCCAAGGTTTAAAACTCTGGATTTCTCATGAAGTCCATCCTTATATACGTGGAAAGGTGAGGTTAAAGCTGGTGACAAATATTGGGCGCATTTGTTGAAAAAAATGGATCAGAATAAACATTTACTAGTTATTTGCAATGGAGTTTAGTTAGGAGAGGGCCACGATGCAAGAATTAAATAATCACGGTACAACAAAAACAAGGTTTTTAAGGTTAAGAGAAAGGTTAGTTATTTGGTCATTCATTTCCCATGGGGACTAATTAATTCATGCCGCAGCTGAAGTTCTGAATATTTGAATGCAAAATAGCAGGAAAAATAGTTAGATACTTATAGTTACCTTTAAAAAATAATTCCACTTGTTTTTAAGGTGATAGTACATGCCAGTGTGAAAATCCAAAGGCCATCCTGGGAAGAGTTAAGCTCCCTCCCACTGGGGGTTTTAAGATTTTGCTAGAGGAAAACTGACAGGTTTTGCACAGGCTCTGACAGCGCCCAGAGGAGGAGCTCTGGGCCTTTCTGCTTTAGCAGCAGTGAACTTACTACTTGTACACTGCTCTGGGGATTAGCCGTGCTTGCATGCAGCTGCTGCTTCCTCCCGATCTCCCGATAGCTGCACTCCCTCAGCGCACTCTTCATGGATTTAATAAACACGTCCTCACAGGCACTGGACATTTTTTATTCATCTTCCACTGTGGTCTCTTCATCACTGTGTTTCTCAAGGCCTCTAGCTCAGGACTCGGAACGTAACAGACAGAATGGGAGCCGTGGAGTTTTCTGTCGTGTGTGAGTTCACAGTGCAGGAGAGGGTGACTGTGTCACCTAGGCCTCTTCTCATAACACGTGTCACTGTGAGGTCCCTTGGGCTTCCGTGGTACTGTGAACAGACACCAGCTCTGGTTGGTCTGGCAGGAGGATCAAGCATCTCGCAGAATCCAAGGACAGAGGTGCATTTGGGCCTTAGGAGGAGAACTAAAGGCAGGAGCCTATGGAGAATGTGGGAGTTCCCTTTCCTTGTGGGCCTGTCTGCTTCATTCTTCCCCTGCTCACACTGGCTGCCTGTGTTTCTTACTTAGTCCACGTGGCAGAACAGGGCCGCCAGCTGCTTCTGAGGTGCACCTGTTACAGTGTGGATAGGCGGGGAGACATGGGTGCCAGCGCCCAGTCCCAGTCCCAGGCTTCCTTTGGAAGGAAGCGATTGGCCCAGCCAGCGTCATTGGTCCACTCCTGAGTTGGGGCCTCAAGTGTGGTCATGTTGCAAGAATATGGCAATTACAATTGTGCCTGTGCATGGGGGGCAGGGAGGGTAAGTCTCAGCAAACGGATGCCAGTGTCCAGCCTCGCACGTGGCCTCTGTTCGGGTGGTGCGGGCGTGGGGACCCGAGCCCTTATAGCTGGTGCGTGCGGGTGACCGCACCAGTAGTCACAGAATATTGAGTGCCGGCGCCTGCTTGCCTTTCTCACGGCCATCAATGCACCCGGTTTTCCTTCATATCTGCTCAGTTAGCCCTTGACATGTTTCAGATAACCATTTTCCCCTTGCTTGCTGCTTTGACTGTGGACCGCTGTTTTCCTGAAGGAAATGGAAAGTGAGGAATGGGTAGATACTTCACTACGAATGTTTGCTGAATAAAAGCCATTGATACGTTGACAAATTTTTGAACTAGTGAGGAGAGTCCATATGGTTACCATATTCTCTAAACTCCAAGGCAGAACACATGGTGAAATAAGAGATTTTTTTTTCCTGATGGAAAAAATAGATAATATTTCATTATACATTTAACAAAGAAATTTTTTAAAATGACATAAAACTAGACTGTTAAGCACACATGGACACAGTATGTATCTTCTTCCAGGGAGGGGGCTGGAAAACACCAAGGATATTAATAGTAATTAATATATAAGCTGAGTGCAGCCCACGTGCCAGACACTGTGTGGGCCTCTACATGCCTTTTCTTATTTAACCCTCCAGATGATTTTGTGAAGCTAGTGTGTTGCTCTCATTTGAAAGATGAGGGTGCAGATATGCGTGCACCCTGGCTGGTCGGTCCCCACGCCCTTCCATGCAGCCTCACCAGGCTGCATCAGCTGTCTCAGGCTGTGTTGAGGAGGGTGAAGAAGGACCAGTATTTAGCTTCCATGGAAACCACAATAGGCTGAACTTGGTTTTGCAGAGGAAAAGCTAGCGTTTCAGCTAACCAATCAACAAATGATAATTCTAATTAAGTAGAAAAAGAGTAGTCCTGGCTGGTGTAGCTCAGTGGATTGAGCGCAGGCTGTGAAACAGAGGGTCACTGGTTCGATTCCCAGTCAGGACACATGCCTAGGTTGCAGGCCAGGTTCCCAGTGGGGGCCACTTGAGAGGCAACCACACATGGATGTTTCTCTCCCTCTCTTTCTCCCTCTGTTCCCTTCTGTCTAAAAATAAAATAAATAAAATATTAAAAGAAAAAAAAAGAAAAAGAGTAGACATCCCTTTTTACATCCTTACGATGCCCTTCTTTTCCTGCTCCAAGTATTGGCATTACCAAATTGTAGATATGACTTTGATATCAGGAAGGCGGTGCATTTACTGATGGGCTGCAGGGCCTGAGCGGGGGCGTGAGTGAGTGAGGCCTAAACAAGCACAGGCTTCTTTCTCTCCCCTAACAGAGCGTCGGAGGTGGGTGGCCTCATCTCTCTCTGTTGTGACCTCTCCAGTATGTGGCTTTCGTCCCTGTGGTTGACGATGGCTCTTTGGCTTTTAGCTTCACCTCATAACTGTCACAAGACTACCTGTCTACAAGGGAGGATGGGGCATTTGTTCATTCATTCATTCATTGTTTTTTATTTTTTGAAGATTTTATTTATTCATTTTTAGAGAGAGGGGAAGGGAAGGAGAAAGAAAGGGAGAGAAACATCGATTGGTTGCCTCTCAAACTGGGGACCTAGCTCGCATCCCAGGCATGTGCTCTGTCCAGGAATCCAACCTTTGGTCTGCAGGATGTGGCCCAGCTCACTGAGCCACACCATCCAGGGCTGTTCAGGGGTAAAGCAGTTATTTCTGTTGTTTATTTACCTTCAGTGATACACCCCAGTCAGCTATTATCACAACTAGTTATTTGGGAAATGAGCACTCTGTAAATGCTAGCTATTATGATAATCCAGAAACTAGATTTTAAAGTAACAGGTCAGGGGACCTGGCTGGGTAGTTCAGTTGGTTACAGCATCGTCCCCACACACCAAGGTCGCAAGTCCAACCAATGAATGGCACAAATAAGTGGCACAACAAATCAGTGTTTGTCTCTCTCTCTCTAAAATCAATATGTTAATAAAATGAAGTGACAGAGTAGGAAATTCATCTTTCACAATGGAGCTGCCATTTGACCTTTCATTAACAAAGTGTGTGTTGTTCGTATCAGAGGGATACGAACCAGAAGGTCACAGCGTGCCTGTAAATGTAGTGTTGTAGTGAGAGGAAACTAGGACCTCTTGTATTTAGGATCATTTTGTTTAAAAAATTGCAAAAGTAATAACACCACAACCCTTACTATGCCATTATATAAAACTGGAAATTTTGTATAATAAAATTATGAGAGATTTGCCAGCATTGTCACTTGTAATTTATGATTCACAGTAACTGCCTGAACGACAAAGTAATGACTTTTCGCCATTTCATTCTAGAGGTGGTTAGCTTCTTTGCCACTGAAGGGACAAGATCACTGATCTTGCTCTAATGTTCTGTGGCAGAAAGCAGAGTCCTCGTGGTGCCAGGGATCACTTATTCATTGTCTTCACTCACATGAAAAGTGAATTTTCAACAGAAAATAAGCAAAAGTTACCTTTCATAGCCAAAACATGGCATAAAAACACTGCTTACTTTTTATACGCTCCTGCTAGGTCTACCCTTTATAGACACCTTCTCATATACTGATATTACACTGAAACGCCACATTTCATTGATGTGACCATCCACATCTTTTTCACCTTTAGTTTTCTGGTGTCAGGATTAGTGGCTTCAAACAATTATTATTATTTTTGCTCAAGTTCAGTGACTCAGCTGGGTGGCAGGCAGGCCTGCCTGGGCTTGTTCGCGTGGCAGAAACGTAGCAGCAGGAGAGAGAGGGCCAGCCCCAGTGTGCTTCTGAGGAGTCACTTTTGCTAGCGTCCCACTAGCTAAACCAGTTGCAAGGCCAAGGCCAGAGTCAAGGGTTGGAGAGATAGACGGACTCTGCCTCTTGATTCGAGGATTGGTCAAGTCACGTGGCAAAGGGGTGGGATTTCTGAGTGCATTTTGCAAACCATTTGCCATGATACTACAATGAAAGATATAGTTTAGTCAGTGTTGTTTTTCTTTCTCAGTCATACAGAAAATAATTATCTTACCATCAATGGCATCTTAGAGCTGGTGAAATACAGTATATGTATTGGATTTTTAATTAAAACAATATGTATTCAATGTAAGAGTTTAAAATAATAATGAGTTGAAGTGCTTACCCACACCCCACCCCCATATCTTAAGATTCTAGAAACATCCTCCAAGGACCTTTTGGGTGAACAGTGCCCTTGCCCCCAAAGATGCCCTGGACCTACTCTCTGCATCCTGTTGTGTTACACAGTAGAAGGGACTTCATAGGTGTCATCAAGGACCTTGAGATGGGGAGATTGCCCTGGATGATCGGGGTAGGCCCAGAGTACTCAGAAGGGTTTGTAAAACGGAGGCGGGAGGATGAGAGTCCAGGTGACGCGGTGTGCAGAGGGAATCAAAGTCCAGGAATGCCAGCCGCCTCTCGAAGCTGGAAGAGGAGCAGACTCTTCCCTGGGGCCTCCAGGAGGAGCCGGGTGCTGAGCCTTGCTTAGAGCCTGCCAGTGAGGGCTCAGTTTAGACTTCTGACCTCCAGAACTCGAAGAGACTACAGTGGTAGGGTTTTGTTTTTTTTATAGTAATTTGTTACAGCAGCTACTGGAGACTATTCAGTTTCTTTATTTAATTTTTACTTTTAAAGGAATACATGGTGGTTGGCTAGAAATTCAAATAGCATCAAAGGATAGAAAGTAAAATCCCCATTTTTCTCATCAACTATTCCTACTTACTCTAGGGTACCACTGTTAATAATTTCTCATTTTTTCAGAAAGAGTCATATTTATTCTCATGTTGGTACAAATAAGATATATATATATATATATATATATATATATATACATATTCTATTCTGCAATTTGCTTATTAACTATATTCTTGGACATATTTTCATATGAGGGTAAAGTGACCTACCTCATTCAGTACCATGATTTATTTTACCACCCCCTTGTAGGGAACATTTAGGTTGTTTATGTTTTTTTCTTTTGTTTTTCTTTATTATGAACAGTGCTGAAATGATGTATGTTCTACAATTATCATTGCCCGGAGTCTACAAGTACCATTGCCAGCAATGGAATCAGTACCTGAGCGGCACTGTATGTCTGTCTGCGCGTGCGCATGCCTGCGCTGGCGTGAGAGTGCATGAAAGTGCATCTTCCGTTCAATTCTTTGCCTGTAATACGCTATTTAAAAAGCTACGAAGAGCTCATAGAACACATGAGTATCTACAAATATATAATTAAGTGCACTATTGAAAAGAAAACATGTTATGAAAATGAACGTTGTTCACCCTCAGGCAGGCCCTCCTTTGCTGATCGCCAACCCAGACAGGTACCTGGGGCGTTCTGGCTTGTTTACTTCTCCTGACTTTGAATAGAACTCTGGAGAGACTTGGTCATCAGGCCCTCAAAATGTTAGGATGGTGAAAAGAGCTAATTTGGATGTTTTTTAAAAAAAATATTTATTTATTTATTTTTAGAGCGAGGGGAAGGGAGGGAGAAAGGGAGAGAAAACATCAATATGTGGTAGCCTCTTGAGCACCCCCTACTGGGGACCTGGCCCGCAACCCAGGCATGTGCCCTGACTGGGAATCGAACTGGTGACCCTTTGGTTCGCAGGCCAGTGCTCAATTCACTGAGCCACACTAGCCAGGGCTGGGGTATTCTTACTAGTATGATCAAGAATTGACAGTTTGCCTTGGAAAATTTTTAGAAAGTGGATATAAGAACTAAAAACAAAGTGAGAGTTTGGGACAATTAGTGTTGGAATGGCAACCCTCGTTTTAAGACTGTAGTGCCAGGGACATCTGTATATTAGGCATCAAAAATGTTCGTTTATGTTTAAGAACACAGGGAAGCATTTTAGAAAGAATATCATAATGGTGAAAAACCTTTACCGTAAAAGAAAAAATAGGATTTGAAAAGACAGTTGTCTGTTACCTTGAAAACTCACTCAGAGAGATTGCCTCAGTGTGCTGAGATATCAAATAGATGCGTCCATTATTTGGTGTGTTAGGCCATCCGATCTTGATTTTTAAAAGCTGAATTGATTCTAAGGAAAGTTCCTAGGAGACTTGATTTAAAGCAAGCCCTGAAAGTCTAGTTCTTCATCTGTTCTATTTTGTAAACGTCCCAAAGGAGTCCTTTCTGATCAGTGCTGATTAAAGTTGGGATTGAACCTTAGGCACATATAATTCTTGTCCTTTTTTCTGACGCATACCCAAGCCACGGGGTAGCACTAAAGAGGACAAATGCAAGTTTCTGACGTGAGAAAAAGTCTTGGTCCTACCAGTTGAAGCTCTGCAGGTGGATGCGTCTGGAGGAAAAGGTCCCGCCCCTCACCTCAAACCACAAAGACCTGGGAGTGTCCTCTGAGTTGGACGCAGAGTCATATCATCTTTGCTGTTTTGCGTCCAGACTTATTTGGCTTTCTGTGGCCTACTAGCCAACTATCTTAATTCCTTCCATTGATCATTTTTATGCATCTAAAGTTCCAGGGATTTAGGAAGTAAGAAAAAGTTCAAGGTAAAAGTTTAAGGGAAGAGTAGTAAGAGTCTGCCATTTGCTTGTCACTTTGTGTGTCGAACACACTAGTGGGAACGGGGGAGGGGCTTTGTGAGCACAACGTAACGCGTTCACTCTGTCCTGTCTGTGCACAAACAAACAGAGGAAATTAAGTATCTTTCTGAATGAAAAGGGAAAGGTTGGAATGGCGGTGAGTCTTCCTAGAGGAGTTAAGTAAAGCGAATCCTGAAAGACCCCAGCTGAACGCTGTTTTTTTTAGGAAACAGTTTTTTCCCCTCTCAAATGTGCTTAAGTGTTACGTATTTATTGTATGAAATTATTACAGGGAATTCTTTTAATTAGAACCCAGGTGATGAATATTTGCTTAAACACATATATTTCATCCTCATTTCTAATTGGTGTGGCTCTTGGGAATTATGTAACTTTATCTTTGCAGATATACAAAGTAAGGCGACCAAGCTCTATTTGCTTCCAGTGATGCTATTTAATTGTTTGGTAAGGATTGGTGTGAATGTAATACTTGTGAGATTCCCCCCAAAAAGTATAATGTTGAATCTATTCAGGGACAACAGTCATGGGAACGTACATCGTAGGTTTGTTTAGAGCTCTGTGGCTATCTGATTGCTTTCAGACGGCGGTCGTGCACTGCATAGCAACATTTTGGTCAACGGTCAGTGGCAGACCGTACATAGGACAGTGGTCCCATGAGATCACCGTGGAGCTGAGTAGAAGGAATGAAAGGATATGTGGCTCAGGAGGAATTTCTTTCCTCTCTTACAGGGGCAGTGTCTGTGGGGCTTGGCAGTTGGTTCCCTCTCACTCACAGCACCTCCTTTCGAGGGCACAGGCTGTATCCCAGTGGTCAGCCCCTGACCCGTTTTCCGCCCAGAGGAATCAGTCCCCGAAGAGGTTCATAGTCAAAGGGTCCTATGGGCCTCCCAGATAAAGCTTGATGGTCCTGCAAATACACTGCTGTCAGTTCCTCGTTGAGGACCTAAGAGTCCTGTACAAGGACACTGGTCCAGAGCAGCCGCCCGAGCAAGTGTGCAGTGCCACCCACCACTTTAGTAAAAGCCTTCTGTGCTGGTGTGGGGCCACCTTGTTTCTGTACGTTGGAGATATTCTCAGGTTGGAGTGATGGAAAGCGTGGATGAATTTTATTTCTTCCATCAATTCAATGTCACAGAAGCCTTTTGTGCCAAATAGGACCAATGACCCAAAAAAAAATTTCCAAAGTCAAAATAATGAGTCCTGAGTTTTATACCCTCTCCACGTTAAAACACTGTCTTTTTTATTTAAATGAATACCACAGAGTTCCTTAATCTGACCTCTGCTTCAACATGCAGCAGCCAAAGCCACATGGCCATGACAGTCCCCTGGTCCTTTTATCTCTGTGTCTTGATTTCTTATTCCTGCGGAGCCTCGGCCTCCATTTCACTGCCTCCTGACAGTCACCAGGGCAATTCAACAGAAGTTTGTCTTTTTATCCTCAGGCCGCTGGGTGTAGTGCTGCATCTTGGCAGTACTTTTTTAAGAGAATCAATAAAGAGAGGATATGAAAGATAAGTAATGTTTCTTGAGCACTGACTATGTGCCAGCATGTTGCCTCGTTAGAACTGTGTTCTAGGCCAGCAGAAGGCTTGCCTCTGGTACTCGAATGAGCGAGATTGACAGTAAACCAAGAATCGACGGTATGGCGCTCTACTAGTCTCCCTGTGCTCCTACCTTCAGACATGGTGAGATCGTGTCTAGTTCTTCTGTGTGTCCCCACATGAGTCCCACACTGTGTGTCAGTGAAGTCAGTTAAATGAATGCCTGTGTCAGTGGCCGGACGAGTGGCTGAACGAGTGGACTCAATCAGACATCCCACCTGGTGTCTGGCCTGGAGAACGTTCTGACTCACAGATAATGAACGGCTCTTGAAGTGATCGGTGGGTGTTGGCAGGGTTTCCTGAGTGTGTGCAGCCTGTCCACCTTGTATCAGGTGGACCTACCGGTGCCTGTCGCCCTCACTGTGCGCACACCACCCTCTCACAGAATGTTGCTGCCATGCCCCTGAACACAGAGCATCATGGAAGCTCGCCAGAGCAGCACAGTTGAGGCTGGGAGGGAGTGCCCCTCCACCCCTGCCTGTCGCCGCCCCACGGGAATGCTGGACAAGGGCACGTTGGAGAGGGAGCGAGCAGCGCCAAGTGCCTTTCATCAGGCAGTCGTCTGGGGACTACGGGTGCGTCCCCAGCTTTGGGAAGGCTAGAACGGCGAATGGAGTGTGTGCCCTCTGTGCTGCTCTGAAAATGCTGCTACTCTAAGGTGAGCAGCAGAGCTCAGAGTAGGAAAAGCAGGTGGTGCCTCACTTTCTTTGACTTTCTTTCTCACTATGTCTCCTTCCCCACAAGATCAACTTCTTCCGCCTCCAAAGGCAGGTCAGTATAGAAGGGTCTCCCTGACCCTTCCAAAATTAAATAATGGAACTGAGGTTCTTCACATAGGATTGGGGATTATTGTCCCCAATCTACCTTGTATTGTGGGCCATCGAAGTGAAGGGGAGAAGAAGCAGTGGTTTCTCACAGAACACACAGGCAGAGAGAAGGACTCCTTATTTTCTAATCTGGGCTGATCTGCCTTTCAAGCCCTTTCCCAGTATGAAAATAGAGCAGGGGGGTGTGGCTAAAATAAGTAAAATCAGTCTGATGCAACAGTGTGAATTCCTTTTAGGTAATGCTCATTAAAATTTCAACATGCAGAGTGTCGTGGTTCTCATATTTCTTTTCCCTCCTCGTTCCTCACTAAGATGCCATTTGGGTGAAGTGGAGGTGGCGGTGCAGGAGTGGGTGGGCCCACGTGATGACCTCCAGATCCTTCCTTTATGGCTTTGCCCTGTGCAGCTGCCCTGGCCTGGTTCCTGGCTTGGAGATCGCAGCGGGGTGACCTTCCTGCCTGGAGCTGCTGCTGAAAGTTCTTGCTGGGAGAACGGTCAGGCTTGTTATGGTCAGCCAGGTCCGGGTGCTCCCGGCGGGCCCGGCTTTTCGTGGGCACTTTCAGGCCCGCCCGCCCTCTGGGTGTCTGCCACAACCTTCGTGCAGCTCACGGCCCAGGGGTCTGTTCCCCCGGAGTCCTCGTACTGGCATCCCCTTGCCTTTCAGTAGGCACTCCTGCCGTCCTCAGCCTGCGTCTGCCCACTTTCATCCCACCCCCACCCCGGCAGGGTTTTCTGGGTTTTGTGGAAACAAAGCAGAAAGTCGGCCAGAGAGGTGAAAGACAGACTCTGAACACCGTCCGGCCCGAGTTCACTGTAGCAGAGCTTTCGGGACCTGCCAGGCTGTTTTCCCCACAATCCTCATGGAAAGTATGGCAGAAGCTCTGCTGTCCGAGGTGCCTGTCACCCTGTGAGCCTGCCTTTGGAGAGGGAAAGTTGGGGCCTGACCACCTCACCCACTGGCTCTGCTGACTCTGGCCCTCCTGGTTCTGCTGTCTGCCCGCCCGGCCTCCCCTTTCCCTGCCTAGGCTGACAGATACATTGCAGGGTGGCCATGTTCCGTACAAGTACACTGATAGCTGAGAATACTTTTTTCCATTAAATCGGTAGGAATTAAATGGACTTGGGGAAATAGCAGCCCGTAAAGCAATTACAACGGTTTTGAATTGAAGATTCTTGTGGACCTCACAACCTAAAAAGAGTTGCAGATAATCATGTGGTAGCTGCCTCCACTCTGGGTCAAGTTTTAAAAGTACACAAGGGGACAGCTGGCCAGGTCAGTCCTTTTGGGGTCCCTCAGACACAAATAGCAGCTGCCGCTAGGAGAAATAAAGAGATTAGCTTGGTTCTAGAGCAGCCGTGTGGCACTAGTGACTTGAGTAGAGGGTTTAAAAAAAAGAAGAAGTTAAATATTAGTATGATGTTGCTGAAACTGTTCCAGTTAATAACGCAGTGGGATTTTCTGGGCACCGACCTCTTTTTCCTTAGACTGTCAAACAGAAAAACAATGACAGCAGCCAACACAGCGATAGTTGTCTGGTGTGAGGGAATCAAAATTACATCTATATTTTTTTGTCAGATCTGCAAAAAAATATCGCTTGGTGTGCTGCAGAAGTTTAGAGGTTAGTTTACGTGCGCCATGAGATGAAAAAGGCTAACAATTGCTGGGTTATAGGACAGTAAACAGGTTTTATACTCTCCTGAGGGTTAATACACCCGCTGAGGGGTATTACTTCTGATATTTCAGAGGTGCGCTGCCTAGATGCACAGGAACAATAGACAGGGCTGGCTGAAACCTTTCACCAAAGAAGTGTGGCCTGGGGTGTGACTGCCTACCCCGGCCCGCCCAGTTAGGAGTTTAGGATCAGATCACCCTGTGAGGTTACTCTCCCTGGAACCCCTGCTTCTTTTGTCTGCAGCATAGAAAGGGAGGGGTGTGTGTCTGTGTGAAAGAGGCCGGGGAGAGGGACGGAGGGAGGGAAAGATGGGCTGTTCAGCCTCCTATTAAACGTTGCATTTTAAGTTTATAAAATCGCACTGATATTGGGTGTCCTGATTGCTTCCCTTTTCATGAAGGGGCAGGATTAACCCAAGTGCATTTGTGCTGGAGCCCATAGCTGACTGTTTGGAGCGCGGTCGCCTTTGCGTCCCTAAGGTCGTATTTGTGTTTTAAAGGAATGTGTGAGTGAAGCACTTGACATTCCTCTCTGTGCTTGAGCCCTTTCTTTAGGTAGTTTCCTTGTTTTATTATTGTCTCTACTCCAGTCTTGTGAATCTGTCCAAATAGTTACCAGCCCACGTGCATGGCTGTGCAGCCCTGTCTCTCTGATGGGCAGTGACTGTCCTTCCCTGGGGGTGACTCATTCCTCCAGTGTTCAGTGGCCTCAGATAAGCTTCAACTTCTGAACCCGATGGAGGGCAGTCTCCCTCTGCAAGATGAAAATTAACCAGCAGGGATTTGGGGGTAACACTTATTCATTTACTAAACATTTTCTGACAATATGGCTGTCACTGTGCTGGGTTGCAAACTTAGAAACACAGGCCACGTAGTTCTGGTCTCCAGGAGGTCACAGTTCATCGAGGAAGCAGGCAAGTGAACAGGTACAGTAGAGAAGTTATAGCAGAGAAGAATGATTGTATATACAGTGGAACCTCAGTTCTTGAACTTAATATGTTCCGGAAAACTCTTCGAGAAGTGATTTGTTCAAAAACCGAATCTCCTTTGTCGCCTGAAAGACGTGTGACTGATCATACAGGTATCGGCGTGAAAGGATTGTCTGGTAGGGAATTGAGACCCGACGTTTTGTTAGACAACTGAGACATTTTTTCCTTGAACAACGTGGTTGAGTTGTTCAGTTTTTTGAGTTTTTCTCAAAAAACTGAATTTTTCGAGAACCAAGATGTTTGAGAACCAAGATTTGACTGTAATCCAAACTGGGACAATTTTAAAGGTAAAGGAACAATTAAAAATGGTAGGACAAGATGGTAAATTTTATGTTACGTGTTTCTCCTACAATAAAAACAAACAGGGAAGGCAGCTGCTACTCATGCATAGGCCAGGACAACAGACATCCATTGGAAAGTTCTGGGCAAACCGGAGGGATGGACTGGCTGTACTCGGAAGATGGCAGGGAGCCCGGAGGCACAGACAGGGCAGGGACAAGGACACAGTGCCTTACTTTCCTCATCTCTGAGATGGGGACAATTATAGCACCCATTTCATAGGGGCTGTTCGGAGGATTCAGTGAGTTAACTCCAGCTCCTGGAATCCTGCCTAGGAGTTCAGTATTGTTTTACATCTTCTCACCGACTTTTCAGTAGTCACCGGCGGTTTTCCTTCACAGTACATCTTCGGATTTTTTGGTGTTGTTTTTACACAGTAGCCTCTCAACAGATGTTTGTGGTTTAATCTTTCAGACCTCATCAGTGAAAACCACTCGTCTCTCCAGCACACCACGTGTCAGAATGCGCATTCAGTGAACGCCGCTGGGAAGCAGCCTCATTTCCAGCCTTTCCTCGCTCCCTCCAGAAATGCTGGATATTCTCTGGTTCCTGTCCTCCCAATCTTGTGGTTGTTTCCGCCTTTTCACAACAGGCAGCTCTTTTTTAAAGGGATGGGTCCTTTTTTAATTGACAGAAGCAATTTCTTGACTGTCCTCCACACCCCCAGCTTTTAAAATAAAGGGGCAGAGTAAGGAGACGTAATTAAATGACTGCTCCTCCTGTCACCTAGCACTCCTTTCAGGAGCTGACTCTGAAGTGCTTGAACCCTGTGTGGAGCTCATGTGGCAAAGGGTGAAGGATCAGAGAAGAGATCAGGTTGGGAGAAAACAACACACGGTGACATGCATGTCAGTAGCGGGCTGCAGCGGGCGCACATTCACTTGGGATAGTCGAGGGCACATTCCTGTTGGATTCTCAGAGAATGAAGCTGCTGAAAGCCGGGGCTCAGATTTCATCCGGGATACTCTATCCCTCAGGCCTTGCCCGAGTACTTATGGTCCTGGTCCCGAGAACGGTGGTGCGAGCCACCGCTCTCGCACAGTTGTGACTCCCGATCTGCGTTTCCGGATTCCATTCGTCCCTGGAAGTGGCAGGAGCCTTGTGTGATGGGGACTTTGTGTGACGGCATCAGGCTGCTTCCACTCTCCTTCTTTTGCTTTAACTTAGTGTGTGTTCTACAAATATTAGTTGAGTTCTTGACTCCAGATCAGACACTCTTATAGGCAGGGGATACCATTAGTAAATAAAACAAAGATCCTTGTCCCTGTGGAGCTTCTATTCTGGGGGGAAATAAACCACAATAAAAGGTAAAGACATAGTGTGTTTGAAGGCGATAAGCACTGTGGGGAAAGACCAGCAGGGTCCAAGGACTCGGGAGTACAGATCTGGGGTGAGGGAAGGTGAAGTTGCCACTTTTTAAAAAGGAATGGCCAGGGTAGTTGGTCCTCACTGAGAAGGTGGTGTTTGAATCAAAATTGGAAGGGAGAGGGGGTTAGCCATGGGACTCTCTGGGCACAAATTTTCTTGGCAGAGGGAACAGCTGGGGCCCTGGCCCTGTGGCAGGAATATCCCGGGTGTGCAGCAGGGAGGCAGTGTGGCTCAGAGCCGAGGTGGGGGTGTCGCAGGGTGAAAGGCTGTGTTACAGACCACTGTGAGGATAGTGCCCTGTATTGTGGTAAAACAGGAGCCACTGCGGAGTGCTGAGCAGAAGAGTAACAAGATGTTGACTTGTTTTAATCATATGGCTGATTGTTGTGTGAGGGTCAGCTCAGTGCAGGGGACACTGAGTGAGGACAGAGGTGGGAAGATCAGGTGGGAGGCCATGGCAGCCGGAGAGGTGATGGTGGCTTTGGCCAGGATGACGGTGGCAGAGGTAGTGAGAGGCGGGAGGGTACCGCTCACGGGAACCTGTAATTTCATAATTCAGACTGAGCGGTTTCTGGTCAGGTATATTCTGATTAGACGACACTTTAGCCACATACATTTCTAGTATCGCTAGGGTGGCTTCCTTCTCTGTTAAGCACACGTGTGCATAGTATTTGTGTGAGACGGTAGGGTGCAGAGCTCATGTTTCTTGTGTTTAATCTCATTGTAATGCTGGAAAGAGTGTAGCTGTCCTTTAGCCCCAGTTATGTAATAAAAGAGAAAATGTGTATCTTTACACAGTGAAAGTAATAATTCTTTAAAAACAAATATTTATAATACACAAAGCAAAATTGCTCTACCCTATCCCACGGCAACCACCACTAAAATCTGGTACCTATCCTCAATGGGTCAATTAAAATATCCCTCAATCGGGAGGGTTTCAGAAGTTCGGTACAAACATGGCAGTCATTTCTAGAATAAGTATCTCCGGACTTGAGAACTAAGCAAAAATATCACTGCGGCCAACGAGAACCACGTGGGACTCAGCCAGGATTAGCCGGCTCGGAGCACAGCCAGCCCTGGCTGAGGGCCACGTGCTGACGGGGCACGGATGCGATGCAGCCAGGGCTTCGGAGAGGAAACTGCCGTTGAGGGAGGGACTTTTCACCTGATGCAGCATTTAGTACTTAGCACTGCTGGATTGTTTCACTGTTCTCCTGCATTGTGCATTTGTTGCTGAATTTTGGCTAAGAATCTTGAGTGAGCTCTTTGCGGACAGATGGGTGGCCCAGAGCCTCCGGCGGCCACCCTGGTGCCTTACAGTGAGGATCCGAGGGAGGACAGGGGCTGAAGGGGATAGTTAATATGTTAGAATTTCATAGGAAATCTCCAGCTCCTACCTAAGTGAGGGCAAGAGGCCAGTGTGTCTTCAGAACATAAATTCTTCAATAAGGAGCTCTCGATCTTTTCACGTTCTTATATGTACTCCTGGCAGCTTTTGCCCAATAGAGGGAAGGCAGGGTTTGGAGTGAGACTGGTCAGGTTCAGATTCCAGCTTCTCTTCCTGTTATTGGTGAGGCTCAGACAAGGTAACTGCCTTAAAGCCTCAGTTTCCTTCTCTGTACATCAGGGTTTTTTTCATATCTACTCGCTGGAGGGGTGGCGAGGGTCCGACCAGGCCACTCTGTGTCGTGGGAAGCATTGCCTGCTGTGCAGGGCTCATTACATAGCCCCTTCCTCTTTGGCCACCCCTGGCTCGAACCATTCATTTTGATTGATGATTACCATCCTAGATGTGTGTAGTTTGTTTAATTTGGTATAATGAAGTATATTACTTCACGTGAGGTATTTCATAACTCACGTGATTAAACCTCACACAGATTTGTATTTCAGCAAAGTTTTTGTTTACAATTTGCTGTTTACAAATTCTTCTCTTCCATACCGCACGGCGCAGCACTAAAGACAACAACGAAGTAACCAAAAAGGCAGAGATTAATTGTCATTTCTTAGGGGACAGGGAAGAGGAGACAGGGTGACCCAGTGCCAGATGCCAGTCGCTGCCTCGCCCCGCACATCCTGTTTTCCGGGATGGGGTTTGCTTGCCTGAGTGATCGTAGTGTCTGAGAGGGCCTTAGAAACTGGTTGACCAGCACTTTGAGAATAGGGGTGTGAGTGAACACTAAGCAGCAGGAGAAATCCTTCCAGGGTTTGGACCGCTTCTGAAAGCGTCTTTCTGTGCTCGGTGGAACACTGGTGTTCACAGCCGATCCATTGTGACGGTTTTAAACTGTGCACTGCCAGTTTCCTTGTACACGAAACGAGGAGTTTGATTAGGTTATCTCGGGTGTCCTTCAGTTTTCCATTAAAAGTCTGAATTCCAAATTGTTAGTTCTATGCTCTTGAGAAGACAGCCTTGGAAGACACCTCTGAAATTAGTAGGTAGGTGAGAGCTGCATGTGGGAAAGTCCCTCAGCTGCTAAGGAGGCCGCTGGCGCCCCCCGAGTGCCTGGCGTAGGTTCTCCTAACCGGCCGCGGTCTCCGAACATTCATTTTTGTCTGCGGTAGATTTAGGAGCACAGGTGGTTATTGGTATTAATGAAATACCCCAAAGAATTTGAGCTCCTTGGAAACTGATGTACTATAACCATGCATTTATTTTAATACTATCTTTATGAAATATGGTATATGAAAAGAGAATGTTATTGGGGTAAATTGTACCTAAGTTTCCCAATTAATGTGATTTTGGGAAAATCTCTTGAATGATTAAAGCTTCGAGTTCCTCACTGCAAAATGCTCTATTTCTCTATTTTTATTTCCCTATATTTGTCTTTAAGGGTTGTTGACAATAATAATGAAATAAAGCCATGAGCAAAGGAACTATTAAGTGTGTAAAGTGTTCTACCCTACATAAACAATAATCATTAACATCCTGAGCCTTTTGTCCTAAACTTAGTGTGCTGCCTGTGGTAGAGAATTAGAAAACTCAGGCATGCGGCAAATCGACTTGAAAGAATTTAATTGGAAAACAAGGAAAAAGTACCCATGTCATTATGGCCAAGGGACAGTTGGGCTTCTTTCTTCAGCAGCACTCGGCTTTTAGTTTTTTAATGTATGTATATATTTGTTCTTTTTCTTCAGTTCATACATGTATGACATTTTTATAAAAACTAGGGAAAGTACAAACATATATGAACTAGAAGGGAAGAAACCACCCGTGACCTCACCATCCTGGAACAGCCACTGTGAACAGGTTTCCTCTAACTCTCTTCTTTTTCTCTGGTTTCAGGAAAGATCATTTCGTGTGCACAGTCTTTTATTTTTTTTTAAAGATTTTATTTATTTATTTTCAGAGAGAAGAGAAGGGAGGGAGAAAGAGCAATGTATGGTTGCCTCTCACATGGCCCTCACTGGGGACCTGGCCCACAACCCAGGCATGTGCCCCGACTGGGAATCGAACCGGGACCCTCTGGTTCCCAGCCCACGCTCAATCCACTGAGCTACACCAGCCGGGCTCATGTGCACAGTCTTTTAAACCCTGTTCTCGCCTAACTGGGGCCACCCCCCACACTGAAAGTGATGCGGGGCCTCAGCCACATCTGTATTTGAGCCACTGAACCAACTGGAAGTTCTAGTCCTTAGTTTAAATCAGACCCTTTCTGTCTGTCACTTCAGTTGGGTTTCTGTTATTTTCCGCCCAAGTCCTAAACTGAGACAACGGTCTTGAATGCATTAACTCCTCCCATGCATGACTTCTTTTACAACATGTGCAATTTCTGGGTCAAAGATTATGTTCATTATTAAGTTTTTGACCTCTGAGGATTTCCTTTACTTTCTTGCCAGTCCATCATGAGACTTTAAAACATTTTTTTTAATTGTAATGAATTTTTTGGTGTTTTAAACTGGTAAAGTGTCCTTCTTCTTAAAAATATTTGCCTCACTGCAGTGTCTACAATGTTATTTCTTTCCTTATAAACACTTTTTTTTAGCATCTACTCTATGCCTGATACTTACGCACACGTTAGTTCATTTAGTAACCCAGGATGTAAGTGGTATTTCACTCTTCACCCAGTTTGGGAGTGTTCCTTTTTTACAGGGTATTTTATCCAGTAGTAGTCACTGAAGTTTTGGTCTTACCCCTGGCGTCTTGGGTTAGGTTTTCAAATTATTATGCTTTCCTACTATCTTTTTCTGAGTTTTGCCTTGATTTATTTATCAAGGTTTCCTTTAAATAATTCTCTTTGTCCTTGCTCAATATTTGTGTCATGATTTCAACACCATTAGTATCAATAATTTAGATCATTCTCGTTTTGTTAGCTTTATTGTGCACTGCTATTTGTTTTATGCTTATTTATATCTCTACTTTCTTACATCTACGTTCTTGAGTTCTTTATTCTAATTTTTTTCAGTTGATTATATACCCCTGTTTCTTAAGAATTTTTTCCATTAAGGATATGTGCAAAGTACATTTTTGTCTTTCTGTGTCTATTAATATTTTTATTTGCCTTATAATCATGATAATTACAGTACTGATAATTAAATTTAGGACCCTTAGGTTGCAGGCTTTTCCCTTCAGAGTCCTATAAACCTACCCCATGGCCTTCTAGCACTTGGTAAGGCAGGTGAGAGACCTGATGTCCGTCTCATTCATATTACATTTCTTAACAAGAATCTTGGAGGGTCACATGTCTACTGAATTTTTTTCTCCCTGATATTCAGAAATTCTGGGATGTGCAGATCGTTTGTGATTCATTCCACCAAGCTGTGAGTGAATCATTTCAATCTGAAAAACTCATTTTTAAGTTTTTTCCCCCCATTATTGACTGACTTAGTATTTATCCTTTACTTGTTATCTCTCCCTCCTGTTTCATCTTCCCTTTCCGAAATTCCTACTGTATACATACTTGATCGTCTGGATCTGTGGTTCAGGGTTTATATTTTTCACTGACAAGTTCCCGTTTTGTGTTATTTCCCTGCGAGTTCTGGGAGAGTTTGTTGAGTGCCAGTTTTCTGCAGTGGCCAGTCTGTGTTTCGCTGCCTCTACGCTACAGGCCGTGGGCTTTACTTTTTACCTTCAAACACCATTTCTTGTTGCTCCCTTTTCACCTTGGCTGGAAGTAACGCTGGTATCAGTGGTTCACTGTCATTTTGAAGCCCACAGAGAATGCAAATGTTAAACTTTGTAAGCCTTTCTTGTTTCTTGCAGTTACCCTAACTATTCAGATTATTTCACTTTTCTCAAAATATCTGAGCCCGTTCTCCCATCTAGTTTGCTCGCTTGTCTGCATGCTCATCTGCAAGTGAGGGCTCGTTTGCTCAGAGTTGGGAACTGAAATATGCTTTGTCAGAGGTTGTGTAGGTCATTGTTCAGTTATTTTCATGACAGGCAAAAATAGGGGAAAAGTTAGATTTATGGTAATTTCTCAACAGCTTCGAGCTCTAACAGTTCGTGTGGGGTGGAGCTGGAGCTGTGGGCACAGCTGCAGGGAGGCTGTGCTCCCCTTTGTGTGCCACAGGCTCCCCTTTGTGTCCCCTTGGCAGCCCCGAGCCCTCGGAGTCGACTCCCTCCCCTTGAGGAGCGGGCTGGCCTGGCATCCAGGCAGAAGCCCCAGCACGGCTCTTTGTCCAGCCCTGCCTTGCTTCCAGCCTCTGCTCTGTTCCAGAAGCTGCCTGCAGGCTCTGAAGATGGGATCCTGGTGGACTCGGCCCCTCTGTGTGTAGTGGGGAAATTAAGAGTTTCACGTTTGAGCCTGATAGCCATTGTGGTCCAGTGCTGGCTTGGCTGCTATTGGCTGTGTGACATGGGGCATCTCGATTAACCCTCTGAGCCCAGTTTACTTGTGCGTGGAGGGACACTGAAATTTCTTAGCAACTTCAGGCACTTAGTAGGTTGCCCGGCTCTCAGTAATGAGTGAGCGGCAGCAGTTTCATTGGTGAGGTTTGGGGGCCTGGCTGCTGCTTGGGCTCTCCATTCCCTACGCTCTTTTCCACACCATCTCCTGCTCACCGCCCTCAAGGGGTTGGGTTGGAGGATGGGGCTCTTGTGGTCAGTTGGTGGTGAAGAATTTTCCCTCCCTGGTTCAGTCATTTTAGCAAGAAATGATGAGGAAAAGGCGTGGTTGTGTACATGGCATTGGTTCCAGGTACTCGCATGTAATTCTTTAAACCACTGAAATGTATTTTAATAAATTGCGTGAGGTGAGGGTCCACTTTTTGTGAACTAACTCGGGCAGTACCTTTTATTGCTTAATTGATCTCCTCCTCAGTATTCATAATGACTTTTTAGTATGCTAATTAGCATATATGCTTGAGTTTCTGGGCTTTTGAGTTCTGCTCCATTGGTCGGCCTGTTTGATTTGGTTTGGTGCCCTGATATTGGAGTCTTTCTCCAGTGGCAGGAATCGTTAAGAGCACAGGATTTGGAGACAGACTTCCTGGGTTTGAATTTTGTCTCAGTTCAAATGCCTGAGAGGTTAAGTAAATTACTTAGTCTCTCTGTACCTCAGTTTTATCATCTGAAAATGGGCGTAGTAATAGTGGCCAATCTATAGGACCCATGTACAAATTAAATCAAATAATTCTCATAAAGTAATTTAAACGGAGCTTGGTTTGGTGTAAGTGCTCAATAATTGTTAGCTATTATTACATCTTATAATCTCTTGCCATATGTAGCACAGACATTTGTTTTTGAGTCTAGCTGCCAAAACTGGAGATCACGAAACTGTAGATTCTCCTCCTCCTTTCTGAACTTCTTTCCTCCTTATTTTCCAGTAGCATCTTGGTGTTAATTCTATAAATAACAACCCTGAGCACTAACATCGTAGCCCTGCACGCCCTGGGGGTGTGCTTCTGAGGAAGAGGGGCTGGGACCCTGGCTCTGTGGGCTCTGCGGGGGCCAGGATCCCATTTTTGCTCCTCTTTGTGCTTCCAGTACTGATCCTCGTTTGTGATAAATACTTCATTTTTTCAAAATGAATCAAAAGCAATATCTTCAGTCTTTTAATAATCAAAGATTTTTAAGATATCATGAATCGAGGTTGGGGTCAGTTACGCTTTTGTAAATGTACAGTACCTGTTAGCACCTTAAGATTGGAAAAAGCTGGTTTTTCTCGTATATTCCATACCAAGAAATAATTTTAGTTAGAGCAAGGAGAACTTTTTTTGCTAAAACATTTATGTATGATCCAAGCAATCAGATGTGGTTGGACTAAATGGATTTCATCCACATGGACAGAGCTCGGAGTTGGAGAAGGTAGAGATGTATTCATTGCTGCCCCATGAGGAAGACCGAGTCCTTTTAAATGGCATAAGAAGACTTGAGAGAATAATTATGAAGAGATCATCATTTTCCTTGCTAGCCTGCGAAGATCAGCAGTTCTGTGTAACTGAGAGAATTTCACAGAGCAGCGGGGTTTCTTTCGGTCTGTGGGACCCCCAGGCACACTAGAAGTGTGCAGACCTCCCGCTGCGTTGTGCAGGGTGCTCTCATGCCTGTGAGCCGTTGCCTTTGGCTCCTCTCTTCTGGTGTTATCTGACTAATGAGAAATTCACCTGGCTTCTTGCATTTCAACCTTTGTCCCAGTGGTCTGATTTTGTTCTCTGAGCAGTGAGACAACTTCAGAAATAGCACGCTGGTGACTAAGACGTAGTAGACTTCAGAGGCAGGCTGGGGTAACTCGCGGTTATCTCACTGGTTTAGGGACCAAGGTTATTGCCTGCTCGCTGCGGTTCTTCACTTCTAAAATGGAAATGAAGACGGGGTCCCCTCCTAGAGCTTAGGTGAGGAGTCAATGACAGAAAGCACGTAAAGTACAGTATAACAAGTGTTGTCTTAGTTGTTAATGCTGCGGTAACAAATTAATGCAGATTGAATGGTTTTCTCACAGTCCTGGAGACTGAAGTCTGAGATTGAGGTGTCAGCCTAGTGAGTTCTTTGTGAGCCCCTATTTCTGATTTACAGATGGCTGCCTTCTCATTGAATCCTCATATGGTGGAGAGAGACACGGAGAGAGAGAGATCACCTCTCTGGTGTTTTTCTTGTAAGGGCACTGATCCTATTGACGAGGGCTCCACCTGCGTGACCTAATCACCCCTCAAAGGCCCCACTTCCTGACTCCATCCCAAGAGGGGGCTAGGATTTCAACATACAGATTTTTGGCAACATGCAACATTCAGTCCATAGTAGTTGCTATTATTCTTCTCACTACTTCTATTTAACTTTCTCAGCTAGCAGAAACGGAAGCCTTACTCTGATCATGCCATCACTCTCCCATTCTCTCCTGGGGTCCCGATGCCTGGGCAGTGCCAGCGTGGAACTTCCTTCTCAGATTCTGCACATGCTTTATTTTGGCTTCACTCTTGATGGAAGGGATACCCGCCAAAGTTTCTCCATCTTTTTTACAGTGTGCTGGATGCCAACTCTTCACTTCCGTTATGTTTCAAGGGGTTAGACAACTGTATGTGGGGCAGGTGGAGCTATTTCTTCAAAGATTTTGGCTTTTCCTGGGTTTTGCTCATTTTCAGGTTAATATGTCAATTAGCTTCAGCTACCTTCTGCAGCTTACACTCACGGATGCACACTTGTACTCACACATTGGGAAATACACTCTGATTTGTAAGCATGCTTTAGCGGACAAAATTCCCCACTTTACAATGATCTCAGTTATCTTGGTCACGATTAACCACTTATTATCGACACAGACCTGCAGGCCGTGATCGGTAGAACTTGGGAAGTGCCAGTTCTAGCAGAGAGGAGGGCAAAGAGGAAATTGACCTTGACCCATCTAGACAGGACGGAAAACAGCCAGTTCTTTGGCTTCGTGTTGTTTTTCAACACAGAAAGTTATCACAGCAGTTGAAAGGACTCACGGGACTTCACAAAGTATACTTGTCTAAGCCTTAGGAAAGGCCAGCATACCATATAGCGAGAGAAAGAGAACACAGGCAAACATCAGGGAATCCAGAACATTCCAGATTCTTTCTCATTTGCACAGAATGCTTTTTGCCTTTGGATAATGAGCCTCAAGATGCGTGTGAGATAGTGAGAGAGTGAGATGGCTTGCCTAGGCAAACAGATTGATGGAACAGACTCAGTCCAGGAAGAGACCAGCACACAGGTGTAGTTCATGGATTTTGACAAAAGAGCAAAGGCAGTTTGTTGGAGAAAGAATTGTCTTTCAACAAATGGTGCTGGAACAAATTTGCATGTTAAATGAACTTTGATACATGCCTCATATACATACAAAAGTGAACACAAAATAGATTATAGATTTAAATGTGAAACCTAAGACCATAGTATAAGAATAACATGAAAAATAGAAAAGAACTGCCCTGTAAGGTGTGTGTGGGGGGCTGAGTTCGAGTTACACAGGTCACAGAGGGCAATCGGGAAGGAAGATGCTTCAGCAGAGGGTCCGCACAGGCGGGGGCACGAAGGTATGGTTGTCACTGAACAGAGAGGGGGTCTGGCTGCCCACTGCTCTACAATCCAAACGGGTGAGGCAGATGCAGGTGAAATAGGAAAGGGGGTTTGTTCAGGTGCTGCATGATCTGGGAGGATGGGGGCTCTGGTCTCAGAGCTCGTTTCTCTGCTAGACCAAGACAAAAGTCAGTGTCCGGAGTTCCCGTTCCAATTTAACATACAGCCCTTTGAAGCCTGCAGGTAGCTGCTCAGCGGTGACCCCTGTAGCTGAGCTTGTCCCCAGATGCTCTCTGTTCCAGGTTCCCTCCTGGAACCTGTGTGTGGGTGCAGGTGGCCATGGGCCACACGGCTGCCAGGGCTGCAGGGTCACGTAAACACACCAGCCAGTGCGTCCCCAGGTTGGGGAGAGAGCATTTCTTTGGTCCCCTGGGCTATCTTAGCTTGGGTGTGAGGCAGACCAAGTGCTTTCTCACACTTTGGGTCAGCCCACCTCCCAACCAATCCCTTCTTTCCCCAGGCTGGACTGACAGGCCTCTTTGGTCCTGCACCTCCCCCTGCACCATTTGACTTCTGTGGTGCATGTGCCTGCCTTCCCTTGGTCCCACCCCCAGTCTGGTACCAGAAGTAGGGAGGGAGCTTTTCCCTCTAACCTATTATTTTGCTAACTTTGTGGGCACTCAGTATAAGAACCTCCCCTGGCTACCATCTTGGATGATGAGGGACCCTGATGCGCCATTAGCTCTGGGTCCCTGTGCCCTGGTCCCGCATGTAGCAAGTTGCCTGCTCTAGGGGCCCGCTGACAGAGAGTGAGGGAACCAAAGGCCTAAGGAAAGGAACCCTGGCAACGCCGCATGGCCTCAGTAGGGGCAGGGGGAGGTATCTGCAGCCAGGGCCAAGGCACCTGCAGGGGGCAAGGGGCGGCAGAGCACCCACAAGGCTCGAGTTCAGTTACTTGGGCAGTGCTGCCTCACATATCCAGAAGTGCTACCAGGCCCTGGGCTGCGACACTCAATGTCCTGGTTGTGACCCCAGGCAGTTTGGGGAAGCATGCTGCGACTGGCCGCGTGCCAGTCGTACTGGAACCTCCGACCTACGTCTACCAGTGACATGATTAGCGGGAGAAGTGATTTCACCGAACAGGTTTATGCAAGCGTTTTCACCAACGTCCAGTGAAATAGAAAGGGGACAGTATAATGAGCTTTTTATATCTAAAACGTATCAAGTCTTAGAATTCGAAGATCATGTCCTTTTTCACTTTATAAAATGAAAGTGCCAGCAAATTACAGATCTTGTTTCTGTTTGAAGTGGTCTTTTTTCCTCTTGGCAAAGTAAAAAGCTGGCACCCCTGTGTATAATTCACCACAGCTTTAGTTTTAGTTTCTGTTTTTTCCTCACCTGTGAAATCCAGCAAAAAGTGTGCCCATTATTGAGATAGAGAACGAAGAGTGGTTTCCACAGAGTGTTGGGCAGCTGAGGTGGGCAGGGCCAGGGCAGCAGAGGGGGGCCAGATCCTGGAGGACCCGGTAGACCGCAGAGTTGGACTTGACCCTCAAATCTTTGAAGTTGTGACATAATCGGATTTGCATTTTAGAAAGATGACTTGCCAGTATCTGGATGAAGGGATCAGAGAAGGATGAAAAAGGAGGCAGGAGAGCAGCTAGGAGGCTCTTGTGGGTATCAGCCAGAGTGTGCCTAAGGCCATGTGGACAGCAGAAAAAGGGCAGACTGCAGTTATGTTAAGGAGGTAGAATTGACAGGCATTAGGAACATATTGGGTGGAAGAGGTAACTTGATGTTATTTAAATTATTCTCTGACTTTAGATTTTGGTGAATTTAGTATGCCCAAGTAAGTGCAAGTCAGCCCAGCTCTGGGAATTCTTCAATGGATTGATGTCAGTGACTGCAGCGTGATTGAGCATCTGTGGGGTAGTCCCTCAAAGACAAAGAGAAACTCATTAAAATGAGATCAGAGAGTTAATCTTTCTTCACGCTTACATTCCCATTCATGAGAAGCTACGACGTATGAGTCAGAAAATGCTGATTTCATTCATCTTATTACACGTGTAATTCCTTGGAGAATGCCGGCTAGTGGAAATATTGGGCACCGCTAAACTTTTCGGACTTGTATTTTTGCGGGGATTAATTTGATACTGCTGCATATTATGCAGAGCAATGATTTACACGTGCTTGCTTTGCAGAATGGCTTTTGGTGGAGGGGCTATGATATTTAGCCTTAGCTCAAGAGTCTTATGAACTATTTTGAAACTAGTGAATTCTTGAAAAGAATATTAGAAAATAATTTTGTTTCAGCCATTACTTTTACCTGACTTCCCTCACAAAGATATAAATGAGGGTTGACTAATAAAATAGAAGGTTCTGTCCCTCTGGTTTCTCTATGCATCGAATGAGTTTATGTGCAAGCTTTTCTGTTAGCATGGCTTAAATCAAGCATGCTTTCCAAGGGAGGCCAAGATATGGTGAATTATTTGTGGTAATAGACTTTTCTTCAACCAGCGTGTAAAGAATTTTTGCTATCGTAGGTTCATCTGCACTTTGTTATACCATGTACTTTGATACATCAAGGAAATTCTATGGAAGATTGTGGGGAACATTCAATATGGAAGAGAAGTTAATGTGATTTTGATTTATGGGATTTATTAACATTCATGAGTATGCATTATGTATCCCAAGAACCCACAGGAAGAATGGTTGATTATAGGAGGAGAAGATATCTGTATACTGTATCTCTTTTTTTTTTTAAAGATAACATGAGATTTTTTTCAACTGTCTATGCTAAATCATCCCTTTATATCAGGCAAAATTGTACAGGGAAATAGCTACTGTTATATGCTTATTTGACCTGGCAGAGTGAAGTGTTCATCTCATTGTCTTTTTTTTTTCTATTCTCACCCGAGGACATGCTTATTGATTTTAGAGAGAGGGGGAGGGAGGAAGAGAAACATCCATGTGACAGAGAAACATTGATCGGTTACCTCTCAGAAGCGCCCCAACTGGGGATGGAACCTGCAACCCAGGAATGTGCTCTGACTGGGCATCGAACCTGTGACTTTTCTGTTTATGGGACAACGCTCCAACCAACTGAACCCCATTGGCCAGGGAAGTCTCATTGTCATTTTGATTTTCCTGTTTTATGCCTCCTTGGTACTGTATAACAAAGCAGGTCAGGTGCATGTAAAATTTGTGAGAATCGTGGTTAGTCTCAGCTACCCATCACCCAGCTCCAGTGGTCAGCCTTGTGCCAATCTTGTTTCACAGGTCTTCTCACCCCATTTTTTGTTGGGAGGGGTGCTGGGATTTACTTTAAATGAATTTTAGGTTACTATCTTATTCCACCCATTAATACTGCAGTAAATATCTGTATATGGTAACATGTTCTGCATTCCATAATGCCATTGTCACGCAGAACTAAATTAACAATGATTTTCTTAATATTCTCACCGTCATTTCTGATGAGTTCCTCTAGGAGATGAAATGATACCTTTTGACCGGACTTGTCATTGATTGCCTTCATCCTGAAGCTCTCCTTGAAGCTGGGCTCCTCTAGAAGACTGGGCTTGCTTTCGCTTCTGATTGCCTGAGGACATTATAAATCCAGAACCACTTAAAATTAAATTCTCCACTGGAGGCTTTTCAGATGGCACAAGTAGATTCAATTTGTACTGAATTTTTCATGAGGATCAGCTGATGGAGAACAGCTTGATTTTAGAATGTTTTCCCTTTTATCCAGACAGGTTTCCTTGCTGTCCCATTTCTGCATGGGAAGAATGATTTCTTATAAACCCTTACACTAAGTGTGTAGGCTTTGGAATCCCAGTTTAAACAGAGTCTTTTATTAGATTCCTCGTGTTGCCCAGGCTCTAGGTACCCTGTCCCCACTGCAGCATGTAGAATGGATGCTCCTGGTCTCCAGGAGCCAACAGAAGCTCTTCAGGTTAAAAATGTCAGAGTTAAAAACACCCTTGTTCCTTAGAGTTCTGGTGATCTGCAGACTCCTCACTTTCAAATAAGTTGGCAATACTTGAACATGACAGAAAGAAAACCATGTTCTACTAAGTTCACTATCTATTCTTTCACCGTTCTGTCACGCTGCTGAAAATCAATGATATTTTCTAACTTCTCTTGAAAAAAGCGACTTGACTTTGTGAGGCCTTTCCTTGTTTTTAAGATACGGGCCAGTCGCATCCGCTACGGCCTGTCTTTATCATCAGTGTGGCTCTCCAGACTGGAAATGTTGTAGCTCCTTTAGGTTCTTCTCCCTTCCCGTGATTCCCTCTTAGAAACATGTGGGTAGGATTTGGTTCGTCCTCCTTATTCCCCTGCCACTACTGTATTCGAACGTGCTGGACACTCTGGTAGGCTCTCAACTGGCCTTGCGGCCTTAATTTTCCCCTGTCTGATCCAAGTTGCTCACTCCTGCCAGAGCAGTGTTTTGAAAACATCCCCTTTTATTATGTAACCTTATCCACTTACACATGATTCAGAAACTCTCCTGGTTTCTTTTTTCATGGGATATCAAGTCCGATGCCCCCAGACTCTGAGTTGGAATTGAATGCTGGATGGGTCCCTGCAGCCTTTGCCTGCCACGGTGCACAAGCGGATTCCTTTTCCACGTTCCCCGGGCCAGTCTGTTGGCCGCTCCGTCTTCGGCCACTCCGGGAAGATCACAGTTTTAGCGAGATAGTTGTTCTGCTGTTTCGTTCCTTTTTAAAAAATGTTTGATTTTTTTCTTTTTTTATGATGATAAACTAGGCAACATAAAATTGACCATTTTAACCATTTTTAGGTGAACCGTTTAGTGGCTTTAAGTACATTCACAATCACATGCTACCATTACCACCATCCATGTCCCAAACATGAACTCCACTCCCATTAAACATTAACTCCCTGGTCTCCCCTCCCTGCAGCTCTGCTGTGTTTCTAAGGTGTAAAATTCTTGGTGGTTCTGCTACATGTGACCACCCTGGAAAGGAGCAGTTCATCGATCTACAGGTCAGAACAGTGGCAGCCAGGAGCATTCTCTGACTCGCTGCTCTTTCCGTCCACTGTTTCCTAAGTCCTGGCTGAGCATCTGTCCTGTGCCTGCCACCCCCTCAGGCTGTAGGAACACAGTTGTCACTAGGATGGCCCAAACCAGGCCTTCCCACTGTGCATAGAACCAAGAGCTAGACTTAAATCTGTACTGTTCCCCTAGTGACTCCATCCACATTCCTCCTAATGGGTGATACTGATGAGCACGCTCTATGGTTGAATTGCTCAGGCTGACAGTTCAAGCCTCGTACTCCCTTCTCTTGCCTTGGGAGGGACTCTGGCATTGCTAATGGCAATACCCAGGAACCCACCCAGCCTCTCTGGTATTCTGTGCATCCCTAGTGCTTCCCTGTGGGTTATTCTTTACCGTTTCACCAGGAATGTGTTCATTTTTCTCTTGTACCTCTTTTTCTTTTATGTATTTATATGACCTCTTCAAGTACTTCCTCTATGCTAAGTACCATGTGTGTTCAAAATAAAAATATTGTAGGTATTAAATCAAAGATAGAAATATTCAAGAGAAACATTTTAAAAGTCCTCAGGGAATTCCTCATCTCATGGGGAGATGGACTTGCGAAGCAGCATTGGCAGCCAATGTGACTGTCCTAACACACGCAAGAGACAGTGTGATTTGATTGGCGCCTGATTTGCCTGGGGAGTCCCAAGGCTCGTGGGGGAGTTATGCTGATGTGGAGGGTAGAGCTGCAGACAGCACTGGGAAGAGATCCGGAGTCTGGGAACTCTGAAACCCATAACTATGCAAGGACAGGAAGCTGTGTTCAAACGGCCCCTAAGAATTAAATCACCAAGAAAATGAAATACACAAAAACAAGTCTCGAGTGTGAGGAAACTATTTGCAGACACCGAACAGTGTTTGTTAGTAACAAAACTTCTCAGTTTTACTACTCCTTTTTCTCAAGACTCTTATGGTAGAGATAGCAATTCCGTGTATTTTGTGGGTATTTGTAGTTTCTCACTTGACCTGTGGGTTCATTTAACTTCATTTTGACACTTCACTTTACAGATTTAAGAAAAACAATGAAGATATTGCCTCTTGGTTGTGATTTTTAAAATTTGGAATGACGGGGCTTTCACAACCTTTGACCCGAGAGAAGTGACCGTGCTGGTTAAATGCCAAGGGGAGGTGGCTCTGATTAGCCACCTGGCCATGAAGCGCATGACCAGAATGGTGGCTATTATTTTTCAAGCAGGAATGCCATTAAAAGCTCCAGGTGCTGAAATATGACACGGCCACGTCCTTTCTGCAGCCTCTGAGGGCGAGGTTGCGACAGCTCTGAGAAGAAAATCGAGGTGGCTGATTCTGCAAAGCTGTTTAGGTCTGGAACAAAGGGGCCACCGAGGCTGGGAACCGAGCTGCCTGGCAGAGCTGCGGGGCAGCTGGACAGCGCCCAGCCGGAGCCCCAGGGTCTCGCTTCACACCGCGCAGCAGCCTTCCTCCCTCCGCGGAGAAGCTGTCAATACAGAGATGCCGCGTTCTATAGAAGATTAGATTTAGTTTATTTACTCCGGGTGATGAGAATGCATATAATGAGGATCCAGCAGTTTGCTCTTATTACAAATTATCATAGAGAAATAGGTTTTTAAAAAATCTCTTATCTTTCAAGTATGTTTTCCAAGGATTTCTGCAACAGTCTCTGCATTAGAGGCATATTTCCCCCTTTAAACAAGTCACTATAAAAACCACAAAAAGACATTGACATCCCATTGCTCAAAGTTTTCCTGCCAGTTTGCCGTTCGCTGGAGACCGTCTTTTGCTTGCATTGAAGTTAAAATATGTGATCTATTAGAAAAGTATTCCCCGAAAATTGAGGGTCCTCCAAACACAACAGGATTTATTATGCAGCCCCCTGCCCCCCTCCGACCCCCACTTATTTCAGTGGTAGCAAAAATAACAATGGTCCCCTGGGAAATGAAGCTCATCGCTATGGTAACTAATGAAGGTTGCATCATTCTAAGGCAGTTTTGAAAGCCTGGATTTCAACATGGGTAGATGCCCCATCTTATGTTATTTATTCAGTAGCTTAGCAACCCGTGGTGTACTGCTTGTCACCACCTCAATTTCTGCTCTCAGGAGATGACCTATATAGATGGGTCTTTTTTTTTTTTTTTTTAAATTGTAGGTATGTTCTCACTGTGAATGTAGTTCAGTTCTTAGGTATGTTTATAATGACCTTATTTTCTAGACCAAAAATTAGGACGCAGGCTGTGCCTGAGACGTCAGGGATTTTTCCTCAACCTCCTTGGTGGCCCAT
This sequence comes from Micronycteris hirsuta, assembly GCA_004026765.1. Lineage (NCBI taxonomy): Eukaryota > Metazoa > Chordata > Mammalia > Chiroptera > Phyllostomidae > Micronycteris > Micronycteris hirsuta. The sequence continues at coordinate 111,218 of PVJI01001576.1, read as the reverse complement.
GAGGTCTCCTCAGAGCTTTTTTGTTCTACACCCTTCTTAACTGGTGGCGTTAGTCGGGGGTTTGTCTTTGGCCCTTTTATCCTTGTATTATTATTTATTATTATATTGTTTCGTTTTTCACTTTATTAATTTTTATTGAATTTATTGGGGTGACATTGATTAACAGAATTTTATAGGTTTTGGGTGTACAATTCTATAATACATCATCCATATAATATTGTGTGTTCACCAACCATCACCATTTTATCCCTGCTTTACCCTCCTCATCTCCCCCAACTCCCCACCCCTTTCCCTCTGGCAGTCACCATACTTTGTCTGTGTCTATGAGGTTTTTTTCTTTGCTCAATCCCTTCACCCTTTTCGCCCAGCCCCCCAACCTCCCTCCCCTCAGACAGCTGTCCGTCTGTTTCTGTATAGTGTGTCGGTTTATTTTGTTCATTAGATTCCACGCAGAAGTGAAATCATGTGCTTCTTGGATTTCTCTGACTGGCTCATTTCACTTAGCAGGCTTTTTTCTATGCTGTTGCAAAAGGAAAGGTTTCCTTGTTTTACAGCTGAGTACTATTCCATTGTGTAAATGTACCACAGATTTTTTTTTTATCCACTCTTCTACTAATGGGCACTTAGGCTGCTTCCCAATCTTGACTATTGTAGATAAGATGAACACAGGGTTGCAGTGAACATAGGGGGTGCATATATTCCTTCAAAGTAGTGTTTGGGGTTTCTTCGGGAAAATCCCCAGAAGTGGAGTCGCTGGGTCACACGGCAGCTCCCCGCAGTGGCTGCACCGGCCTGCCTTCCCCCCAGCAGTGCGCGAGGGTCCTTTCTCCGCTCCGCACCTGGCCCATCTTTCTGTCTCTCGGTCTCCCCACTATGTCCTCCTTTATGTTTGATTGAATTTTTTGTTGTCTGCCCTTTTGATTCCTTCCTGTTCTCTGCTGTATATTTTTTAGTGGTTACCAAGGGGATTTTTAACATCCTAAATTTACAGCAACCTAGTTTACATTCATACCAACTTCATTTCAATAGCATGCATTGAATTTGCTCCTGTCCAGCTCTTTCCCCCTTCTCTTTTGTTGTGATTGTCTCGAATTACACATCTCGTGCCATTAGCATAACATTCTTAATTTAGGCATATGTCTTACTCAAGTAGGGACAAAAAGAGAAGTTATAAGCAATACACAATATTAGCGTTTATATTTACCTGTGTATCTGCCTTGACCAATGGTCTTAATTTCTTTGTATGACTTTAAGTACTGTGTCACATCCTGTTTCAGCCTGAACAATTCTTTTTATCATTTCTTGTAGGGAAGATCTACTAGCTGCGAACATCGGCTTCTGTTTACCTGGAAATGTCTTACTTTCTTCTTTACTTTAGAGGAGTAGTTTTCAGCCAGATGCAGAATTCTTGGTTGACTTTTTTTCTATTTGCATATTGTCATCCTTTCACGGCCTCCTGGCCTCCGAGGTGTCTGACGAAAAATGTCTCTGCTTTCAAGAGTTCCTGTTTGGTTTTCAACAGTCTGATTATTATGTGTCTCTGGCAGATCTCTTTGAGTTCTTCTTTCTTGGAGTTCATTGAGTTCCTTGGCTGTGTAGATTCATATCTTCAGATTTGAGACATTTTCAGCCATTTTTCTTCAAATTTTTTTTGTTCCCTTCTCTTCTGCTTCTCATATTCTGTATGTTGTTCTATGTGATGGTGTCCCATAGGTTCCTGGAGTTCTATTCATTTTTCTTCATTCTTTTTTCTTTTATCTCTTCAGACTAGGTCATTTCAGTTGTCCTCTCTTGAAGTCCGTGGTTTTTCTGTCTTCTCAGATCTGCTATTGAACCTCTCTAGTGAATTTTTCATTTCATCTATTGTACTTTTCAGCTCCAGAATTTCTATTTGATTCCCTTCTAAAATTTTTATCTATTCATATTCCCTTCTTATTCATAAACCCTTGTCCTGATTTTCTTTAGTTCTCTGTCATTCCTTTCAACTCTTTGAATGTATCTAGACAGTTAATTTAAAGTTTTTGTTTAGTAAGGCCAATGTTTGTACTTCTATATTGATGATTTCTGTCACTTCCTTTTTTGTTTTTTTCCTGCGAATGGGCCATTGCCTGTTGTTTTGTATACTGTGTGATTTTTTTGTTGTTGAGAACTGGATATTTTAAATACTGGAATGCAGTAAATCTGAAAACCACAATTTATTTCCTCTACAGAGCATGCTACAGTTATCTGTTTAGCATTTTTCAACTATATTTGCAAAGACTGTATTTCTTGTCATATGTTACCATTGAATTCTCTGTTCTGTCATCTCTGAGAACAACCAGTGATTTCTTTTAATGCCTGGATTTCATAAAGGGAAAAGCATCCTCTGTCTCCTTAAATTCTTTTGGCAGAAATTGCTCGGTGCCCTTCAGTCGTAGGAGATTGAAACAATGGCCAGTCTCTTTTCTAGTCTTTCAGTGAACTGCCAGGCAAATCGGACCATACTCCCCACACGTTGGAGGGCAGGGCTCCCACCTGGATCCCAGCACACAGCCCTGCGAGCGTGCCCCCCCCGCCCCACTGCCTGCCGCCGGGACGGAGCATGCTTGCCGGCAGCTGCTAGCAGGGCATGCAGTGCATGGACGCACACCAACCTCTTTCTTCATCGGGCGTTCCTTGTGTGTGAAGAGTAGCTAACTGGACGGCAGAGGTTAGAACTGGCGATTCTGAAGGTTCTCGCCAGCTCAGTGGTTGGTTGTAGAGGTTCCTGGGGCTGCCCACTCTGCCGTTTTCCGTGGTGTCACTCCTGGAGTTATTCTTGGTGAGGTGTTGATCTCCACACTAAGGTGTACTGGCACATATTGTAGAAAGAATTTAAATGAGGGCTGATAATGTGTATAATAATATATGTATTGAGTTGCTTCTTACAAATTATTTACCATTAAGCCTGTTCATCTCACAAGTTAGGATAGTTGTCCAAAGACAGATTTCACATGTATATGTAGTGTCACCATAGAGTCACTGTATTCTATGGCTATGTGGAGAAAATGGCATTTATTTTATCTGTAATTAGTCTTTTAACTAGTACTTGTTATGGGTGACTTACTGATTGGATGGGAAGAAAATCCAGTACTATTTAGAACTTAGTCTATCGTGACAATGGAAGTAGCCTGTTCAGGTGGTGTCCAGATCTCAGAGACGAAAGCCCTGTCTTTGCCTTTCGTCCTGGAGTGCTTTAGGGTGTGGGGAAAGGGTGTGGCAGACGTGGCCTCCTAGCAGTGGGGAACTGTCCGTTTCCCTTGGCTGGCTATCTGCCGCTTTCTCTGGTCTGTGGAGCCGCGTCCTGGCACCTCCTGGTTGCGTTTGCCTTGCTGGCTGGTGCAGAGGATGTCATGGCTGGTGTCGCTCACACAGGGCCTGGACAAGTAGTCAGAGCCTAACGGCCACTCCCTGACTACGTACCTTCTTTGCTCCTCCACCCCGAGCTCTCTACTGGCCTCTGGCCTGGGACGTCACTTGCAGCCTTTGCTGCGGGATGATGCTGTTGTGTGGCGGGCCCTTCAGCTCAGGAAACGTGATTCCCAGAGCCTACAGCTGCCCGACCATGCTTGGAAAACTCCCTCAAGACAGCGGCCCAGCCTGGCCTGTGTGACTGTGGCTGTCCTATGCAGGGCGTCTCTGTGTGTCAGATGCTGCGTGTTGCTCACTTTGTCTCCCGTCTCTTTCCATAGTGAAACGTGCCAGCTCCCTAGGCCGTCAGCAGACAAGGGGGAGGGGACTGTATACACGGAGAGGGAAACCAACAGCAAAAAGATGAATAATTTCAAACAGTCACTGTTACATGTGTGTATATAGACGTAATATGAGGATCATATTTAAAGAGTCATATGTAATTTTTAATGTGTACAAGCCTTAAATTTGGGATCTTTAGGAGGCACATGTAGTATATATGCATATATAGCAATATATATGTAATATATATTTAACATGTAGTTAAGATAATATTCTATATAGTTAAGATATGTTACCTATAAACACACATATATATGTGTATAATTAAGAAGTTTGGTTTCTTTCTATCACAATTTTCCTATGACTAAAAATACTTTATTTGAAACATATTTTCTTCTGTTGCAGGACAGTTCGCGTGTGGTTAAAGAGAGACAGTGGACAGTATTGGCCAAGCATATACCACGTGATGCCTTGTAAGTATCCGGATTTCTGTCTTAAAAAACCAGACATTGACCCCAACTCCCTTCCTTCTGAGGTTGCCCTCTCTGTATTTTCTTCTCGCGTGGGGATGCCTGAGGGGTGGGAGCATCGTTATAATGGAAAGCACCACAGTAAATCATTTTAGGTTTTCTAAAGCTCTCAGTAAGTAAAATAAGAAACTTGTTCTGAAGTTGACTGTCCATGCCTAGTGCATGGAAGGAGGACTACAGCCATAGGGCTCTGAGGACAGCATCTCCCTCTGTTTTCTAACTTTGTGTTTAACTTTTTTGTGAAGCTCTTCCTTAGACAATTTAACATTATGTCCAATACCTACATTTATGGAGTAAATTGTTCTTGCATTGTTGTTATTTATTCAAATTCAAGACATTCAGCATCATTTAGTTCTCAAAAGGATTCGTTAGGATGAAAACATTCTAAATATAAGTCAGCCTCATTTCCCCAAGATCTTACTTGAGAAATGTGTCCTTGCACTGATGAATAGAAAATCTTTCAAATATACTGTAAAAAAAAAAAAAAGATATGACTGATTCTCAGATTCTTACATGGCAGAAGTTCCCCTATAAGGAGAGAAGAGCCAGCTCCCCAAAATAGGAACTTTCTTTTCAGCCTAGTGTTTTATTGTTAAAATTAGTGAAGTTTGGGCATTCCGTTCCATGTTTGTTTTAGTGTAAAATAATTATTTAAATTCATTATCAGTTATATTAGTAAATATTTACCACCCTGACTGGTGTGGCTCAGTGGATTGAGAGACAGCCTGCGAACCAAAGGGTCGCTGGTTCAATTCCCAGTCTGGGCACATGCCTGGGATGCAGCCAGATTCCCAGTAGGGGGCATGCAAAAAGAAGCCACACAATGATGTTTCCCTTCCTCCCTCCCTCCCTCTCTCTCTAAAAATAAATAAAATCTTAAAAAATAAAATAAAATTGTAAACCATTCCCTCTTAAAAATAAATAAATAAATAAATATTTTCCTTATTCCCCTTCCTTCAAATCTTAATTAAAATTGACCTTCTAGAAAAATCCCTCAGGTTTGTTGTTTGGGCTTGTGTCCCCTCTGGCCTACTGCAGTGTGCAGTGATTCCCTTGATAGAAGTATCCAGCTTGGTTATACATGCCATAGTGTATGACCAAAATTAATTTATGCTGCATTGTAGATGTGATCAAGTTTATGCCTCTGGCAAGAGAATATTTTAATAACATAAGCAACAATTTGCCTGTTTATGAACAAATGAATTATTAAGGATGTAATGGCTTTCTGTGATTTTCAAATTATCTTTAAGGTTTTGTGTGTCTTTAGAATTTTATATGGTAACCACGGAGCTAAACCAAGCGCTCAACTTCATGTTAGTGAAGAAGACACTTCTTCTAATTCTGAGCACATACATTCACCCCTTACTGTTGTGCCTCCAGCAAATACCATCACTTGGGAAAGGCCCGAGGTGCACTTTCCCTTTAAGCTGTGGTCATGGGGGCTTGGAAAGGAAAGGGATTTTGATTGATTTTTCCCCTGATTTTTAAATGGCTTGAACCAGTTTGATCTGTGGTCTTGCTTTTTCATCCAGTTTGTCACAACATCTCACACTGAAAGAGATGGGGAAGGTCTGTCATTGCAAAGCTGAAGTTGACCCCAGAGGCTGGTCATTTCCAGGATGGTGAAGACAGCCGAGGGGCACATGGGGTGGAATGAAGCGGGCCTGGGGATGGAGAGCGAGGGAGGGAGCTTCTGGAGGTGAACGTTAATAGCCTCCTAAGCAGGAGCTTACACGTCCCCTTCCCCGTACAGACATCTCTACATGTTTAAGTGTCAGTCTCTGATGTTTTCTTTACTTGAATTATTTATTTCACTGAGAATACAGAGAAGCCTCGAGCTGCATTTTCATCATTTGTGAAGCTGTGGGCAAGAATGACAAAAAGGCTGCTGTAGCTCCTGCACCTGGCACTGATGCTTAATAAATAAGTACTTAGTGAAGTTTGGAATCTGGTCATGAGTTTCCCTGAGAACATTAGCATAATTTTCTGAATGCCTGAACACAGTGTTTGAGAAGAACGACCCCCTAATTGTTTGTATATTTTGCCTATGGCATCCTAAGGGGAGTAAAAAGGGATTACCTTGCTATTGAAATGTGGCCTGTGGGCCACCTGAGAACTTACTAGAAATGCAAATATTGGGTTTCACCCCAACCTTCTGAATCAGAATTTGCATTTTAAAAAGATCGGTAGGTGCCCTGGCTGGTGTAGCGCAGTGGATTGAGCGCGGGCTGGGAACCAGACGGTCCCGGTTCGATTCCCGGTCAGGGCACATGCTTGGGTTGCGGGCCAGGTCCCCTGTGAGGGCCATGTGAGAGGCAACCATACATTACTGTTTCTCTCCTCTGTCTCCCTCCCTTCTCCTCTCTCTAAAAATAAATAAATAAAATCTTAAAAAAAAAAATGGTCAGAGTGCTCAGGGCCTCGTCCTTTAAAAAAAAAAAAAAAAAAAAGATCGGTAGGTAATCCGAATGCATCTTATAGTTTGAGAAGATTGTCTTTATACATGTTTATATGAACTCATGTGCAGGGATGTCCAACCTGTAGCCTGTGGGCCGCATGCAGCCCAGGATGGCTGTGAATGCGACCCAACACAAAATTGTAAATTTACTTAAAACATTATGAGATTTTTTTGTGATTATGTGCTGTGATGTATTTAATATGTGGCCCAAGACAACCTTCTTCTTCCAGTGTGGCCCAGAGACACCAAAAGGTTGGACACCCCTGGAGCCTTATGCATACATAATGTTGATTTGTAAATACACAGGCAGAAGCACACATCTTAGTCAATCAGACATCTGCTGTGCACCTACTATACACCGGCCATCAAGTTAGGTGCCAGGATTTGCAGATGAACAAGGTGCAGGTGATTTCTGTAATCTTTTATTGTTGAATGGTTCCATTACTGTGGAAGGGTAAAAGAAAAAAAAGGCCGTGTTTTTCACAATTGGCCAGAAATTAACTTTTATGCTTGTAGGAACTGTATGCATTGAGCTAACGAAGTCACTGATCTCTGAGCAAAAATTTAAGCTTTATTTAACTTGAGAGAGGCAGTAGCTTATTGCGAAAGGAAATATGCGACATTTTGGTCATTTAGAAAACCTGAAATAGCTTTGAATGTCCAGAGGGTTGTTTTGCATTCCTTTCTTTTGGAAGATGTTTTGTTAAGAGGTTAGTCAGTATTATCCTTAACTAAGTCATGTGGTATGAGTCACAAAGTAAGTGAAAAGTATACCTGGAGGCCACAGTGTGGAGACCACAAGGCACATAGCTCCATATTGTGTGTGTGTAGTGGCATATGGTGAGTAGTATTCCAAATCTTGGAGAAAACAAAACATCGTGCACATATAATAATGGCTTATTTGTTTATTTTGTCCATTAAAACATCTTCTAAATATAGTATTTGTCACGTTCTGGGTAGGATACTAATGTTGTATAGCATTGAGAAGAATTTGCAGTTTCATGGAGGGAAGGAAACGGAAGGCATTAGGTGAGAGAGTGAACAGTGAAGGCTAGGGTTGATGGCAGGGAGTGAGCCTAAAACGCTGAGCGAACTCGAAGGGGTGGGAGACAAAAGAAAGATGAGGCGCAAACACATCATGATCAAAAACACAACGGCTGCTGCCCTGGCCGAGGGGCTCGGTTGCTTAGAGTGTCATCCCGTACACCCAAAGGTGGCGGGTTTGATCCCTGGTCAGGGCACGTGCCTGGGTTGTGGGTTCGATTCCTGGTTGGGATGCCTTTGAGAGGGAATTGATTAATGTCTCTCTCTCCCATTGATGTTTTTTTTTCTCTCTCTCCCCTCCTTTTCCCTTCCCTCCCTTCCTCTCTCTCTAAAATCAATAAACATATTTTCAAGTGAGGATTTTTTTAAAAAAGATATTTTAAAAAAGACCACAACCGCTGCTTTGGGGTGTCCTCATACCTTGTCTTTTCTGAGGAACTCCCGTGTCCCCTGTAGGGGGGAGCCAGGAGAAACCAGACTTGCCTGGTTAAGACTGTTTGCCCCTGAGCCAATCTGATACATGCAGGAATTGGGGATTTGAAGTAGGAAATGCTGGTCTCAGCCTAGGCCGGTCCCTGAGGCTGGGAACACTAAACCCTAGAGCTGTGAGGCAGTTGTGTGCTTACAGAGAGCTGATCTGCTTAAAAGAAGGTGGGAACAAGGGAGGGAGGAAGGGGCACTTGGCTCCAGAGGGAGAGAATCCTGCACAAGTGATGCCAAAGGTCTCCCTCCTCATCCTCCCAACCCCCAGCAACCTGGGTGTGCTTCTTTGAGTTCAAGAGGGGCTCTGCTTCTTCCAGGATAAGCCCATTTGAGCCTGAGTTCACTCTCGTGGGTTTCTGGTTCTCATACCTAAAGGAATGTGCCTCAGCCAGCCCTGGTTGGAATTAGCATGCCTCCCGATTCCTCTGGGTTCTGTTTCTCTTGGATCTCTTATCCCAAGGACGGAGCCATGTCCCTGGTGGTGTCACTGTGGTGTTGAGCTGAAAATAGTCTGGGAAAGGTGAGGGCAAGAAGACCAGCAGAAAGAAATAGTTACCCTGTTTTGCATGATTTCTTTGGGTAGTCCAGTCAGCAGATTTTAAATGTTTCTTCTGCACTAAATACCATGCAATGTACTGAGGGTCTGGTGGTTAAATGTGGCAGATGACCCCTATCTTCGTGGTGTGTGCGTTCTGGTGGGGAAGGCAGCCCTGAGATGAGGGCCACCCAGGGTGCATGGGGAGTGTCCCCACACGAGAAGGAGGTATGATGGAAACACCATCCCGGAGGTTCCCCAAGGAAAGTCCACTTTAAACCCCTGCTGTCTATAGAGAATTTGGGGTGACCGGTGATTTGTTTATAGAAGTTTTCTATAAGCTGATTTCTATGGATGGGTAAGAGCATTTCCTTATCAGATATTCTTTCAAAAAATAATATCCTCTTGACGTGTCTCACGTACTCCCTGCTTATTTATTGCTTATGACAAGATCAATTGCAGGGTCCCAACGGGGACCTGCCTGGGCTTGAAAACCAGACGGTATGGAGTGGAGGTTTCAGTTGCGTCCAGAAGTGTGGTTACTTGTTTTAGGTGCCATTTCAACTGCTGCATTTGCGCCCCGCTACAAAGGAAAACACACACACCCTTGGGAAGCATAGGCATCTCTATGGTCGTGGCTGAGACATTCCAGATTTACTTTACCAACCAGGCCAGCAAAGGAATAGGGAACCGAGAGCTCATGCAAGACCCCGGGTGGCGGTTGTTTGAGATTTTTCTTATTCCATTAGAGTATTGGGTATCATGTCCGGGCCTTTATTGCCAATGTCTCCCCTTGGGCACGGGGAACAGGGAAAACAGCTTGGCTGCCAGGGATGCAGTGACTTGACTGGGAGCTGGAGAGGGCCAAAGCCTGGGGTGGAGGGCGTGCTGGGTCATCGGGAAGCCCCTGCGGGGTCCTCTGCTGCCAGGACAGGCAGGTGGAATGTACTTCAGCGCCTGAGTGTTTATGAATTTGTCCCCAAGGCAAAACCGAAGAAAGGTTTTCCAAGATGATTACGGATAAAAGGCACACCTCACTGAACCGTAAAATGGCCACTTTGGTCGTGTCTCCAGCTCTCTGCCGTGGCCTGGTGGCATGGTGCTGCCCACTCTGAAGTCGCAGGGGAGCCTTGCGGTGTGTCCACACAAGTCTGGTTGTTTACCATTTGCTCAGTTAACTTTTAAAGTTAGGAACTCGCATTCTCCCTGGAAAACGTAACTTTGAAATATTTGCTTCCCAGTTTTTGTCAAAAGCCTGGCTGAAAGGCCATTTCTGGAGGCATTGTGAAGGCTCTGCAGTCCCACTGCCCGTCTGTGTTCTGCTCGTCCCCACTTCCTGCGGCCCTCGCAGACACACCTTCTGTCACTGCCCTCCTCTCACGCCCAGGTGTACCTTGTGGCTGTTTTTGAAGACTTTGTCCCCCACAATGCTCTGTGCCTTTATGATGAGAAGCACGAAGCAGTAGTAGTTTTCAGATACCAGGGTGAGAAACCCTTTGCTGTCTCCAAGGGGGGACTTCCCAGCCGGTATGCTCCAGCACACTGGGGTGGTCCAGGTGGCTCACTGCCTCCAGGAACCGATCCCGGTAGCAGGGCAGCGGTGAGCCAGACATCTGAGCCCCGGTATTCTCTTCCAGTTACTCCCATCGTGAGGCGGAAAAGGTTTAGGGGAACAGCTTTGAGGACCTGGTGCATGGTTCTGAAGGATCGACCAACAGATCTTTTATTCTAATTGTCTTTCTGTTCTTATATATGTATATTTTCTTTAGCAGTGGCTCTTTATTTCTATTGTTTGCTTTTATTGCATCCCTTTTATTAAGCCATTTCAAATTCTTTGTGAAATGAGGTAGGGAATGTCTTAAATAAGTGATCTTAGTTGAGATGAATAAGAGATGAAGTTTGAACATAGTCTTGCTGTTTACATGACATTTGCCCCGAAATATGGACTAAGGTTGGAGTACGGTACTGCTCCCTGAACTGTGGTTTCACTTTCCACAGTTGCAGTCCACGCAGTCAGATGTGGCCTGAAAATATCAAATGGAAAATTCCAGAAATAAACAATTCATGAGTTTCAAATCGTGCGCGTCCTGAATAGCATGATGAAATCTCTCGCTGTCCCACTGGGGTGGTGAATCGTCCCTTTGTCCCGGCTTCTCCCTGCTGTGTGCGCTCTCAGCGGTCGGATGGACTGTGGCCGCACCGCGGTGCTTGTGTGGACGGCATCCTTATTTTACTTAATCCTGAACCCAAAGGTCAGGAGTCACGGTGCTGGCAGTTCGCAGAAGCAAAGAGAAGCAGTCAAGTGCTCCCTTTAAGGGAAAATATACGTGTGTGGGAGAAACACAGGATACTTGGGTTCACTAGTCTCTGTGGTCTCCGGAATCCAGTGGGGTCGTGGAATGCGTCCCTACAGACAAGGGCGGGGGAGGGCGGCCGCTGTATCCACAGTACCTTGTGGGTTAGAACCTGTCAGGGTGGGCAGCTGGTACTTGATTTTCATTTTTGCTGCCGATGTGCTGAGTCAACAATGGGGAATCCTTCACATTTTCTCTGTTCTGAAGCCTAACAGATAAACTGTCCATTTTCTTTGTTCTCAAACTTGCAAAAGTATTTGGGTTCTGAGTGATATCAAATAAATATTTGCGAAGTCTGTTCAGGTTGTTGGTGTTTAGCAGCGTATACTCCCATTGCCGGTCTTAACCCAGAGGGACTGGGGAAGATTGGCTGTTTGTGAGGCTGCGGCCGCCTCAGCTTCCTCTTCCCATGTGTCGGGACTGTGGGCCTAAAGCCGCAGCTTTCAACCAGCACGACGCAGGAATTTCTACAACACGCGATACCTGACGATGCAGTCCAGGGCGCTGACCTCTCTTCTCTTCAATTGTCAAATAAAGAAGTGACAGCAGCCACCACAAAAGCCTATTTTTTTGGTCAGATCTACAAAAAATACATCTTTTGGTGTGCCTTAGACTTTAATAATTAGCTTGTGTGTGCCACGAGATGAAAAAAGTTGAAAATTGCTGTCCTAGAGAAACAGATAATTTGCAGTTTGAGGATTTAGAATATTGAAATGGTTTACATGTTCATGTGCTCTATGTCTGGGATGAAAGTGAGTTATTTCTGCAAACATGAATCGCAGACGTTAATTTTCCCACTGGGGAGGTCAGAGGACAGCCTGCAATGATTCGGGGGTGTGAAGGGGGTTCGTGTGTCATCCCACACTTCTGCTGAGTTTATTGGAGTTTTGGAGGAAATTCATGTGGTTAGGTAGTGATAGGAAGGTATTTAAAATAATGGATTTGGCATTTCTGTTTTCATAAGGTAGCGTTTGTTTTGGTCACTTTTAGACAATATCTTTAATTCAATTGAGGGAGTTTTTTGGCAGGCTGGGGAATATGTGTATGATTGGGAAATGCCCATCCCATTGTTTAATTTACTTCTTATTTCAAAATAAATTTCTTGGTTCCTAGTTGTGAAGTATATTGTTCCTTTGTTTTGTTTTTTTTTTTAAGATTTTCTTTATTTTTAGAGAGGGGGAGGGAGGGAGAAAGAGGGAGAGAAACGTCAATGTGTGGTTGCCTTTCATGCACCCCCTAGTGGGGACCTGGCCCGCAACCTTGGCATTTGCCCTGACTGGGAATCGAACCAGCGACCCTCCTTTCTTGGATTCTTTTGGTTTAGGTTATATTCTGGACCCACGTTTAAAAACAATGTATTGTTTACAGTATTTACATTTTTTAAAATAATGTTATCTGATCTTTTAATATTGTGTCTACTAAGGTGTCCAAGGAACCTTCGATTTTTAATAGAAATGAAAGAAAATATAGATACTAATTAATCTAATTATACCATTTATTTAGCATACTCTTATTTGATTTTCATTTGACAGAGTAATTTAAAATTTGCTGTAGTTAGATCAATTTACTGTAGCTTAAAACTTGTCAGGGAGAAAACGTGACTACTGCTAATTCACTGTGATTTTTCTGATGTCATTCAAACGTTATTGAAAGAAAACAAATGGTTAATTTTATTTGAGTGCATAAAATATTAGATTTAAATGAAAAATGGGTTTAAACTCTAGACAGCTGAAGTCCTAAATATAAGTAGTCTTAAAATAAAACATGGCTCAAATAGTGTAAACATAATAAATATTATCTTGTGACAAACAGGGCTGTATGAAATAATATCAGTAAGTCAAATCTTTGCTTTGTGGTGGTGGGGAGCTTCTTGAAGGCTCTGGATTCAAGGCCCCTTTACCCTGGGATCTTGACATTTAACTTCACCAGGAAACATTTAACAACTGAAGCTTTATTCATGGAGGTGCAGTCAGTTGTTTATTTAAAGTTCCCCCCAGAACATCCCAGGAAGATGGATGCCTCCGCCCGAGATGCCTTTAGTGCTGCAAAGCAGTCAGTGTGATTGAAATGCACAGCCTGCCCTTCTGTGAGACTTGTATTGGTTTGAGCAAAGTTCAACCAATCAGCAAAGGACAGAAAATAAGCCATAAAATGAAAAATTTATAGGTATTAGTAATAGAAATTAGGAAACTTTTTCCAAGTAGAAGTATTTTGAGAATGCTTCTTCTCACCTACATTTTTTTTTTAAAGCAAGACCAGTATTTTTTAAAGACCAACAATGGGATAGAAGTATTACAAACGCAAGTGGCCAGTTTCTCTCTAATCCATTTAATTACGGACTCTGCTGAGGTTGGTGTTAGTCTCTTGAGCTCCCTTTGCCTCGGGCTCACATCTCTTGAGCTTTTGCCCCTTCAAATTATATGGTCATTGATATAATTGCCCAGGCTGGAGTTTCTTCTGATTTTATTTTTTGCCAACCTTTAAGCTGAATACCTGCCTGAAACTACAAAGAGTTCATTTTTAAGAAACCTCCAGCATTATGAAAGTGTTTAATTTTAAAGATAAGATTTGGGCAGACAATCAAAGTCTAAAGTTAGAGAATATTATTTCCCATTGCACACAGACCTACACAAATTTCTTTTCCTTCTTATTTTTACCTTTCACTTTCTTCCTAAAATCTTGCCAGATATACTTCTCTGACTCTCATCCGTCTGAGGCAGAGAAGGGAGCTGAGAAATCTGAATCAGATAGCATGGAAAATGAGTTCTTGTACTATTTTATCAAGACATCAGGGTCAGTTTTTTCCTATATTATTTTTTAAAAATTTTAAGCATTTTTTACTTTCAATTACAGTTGACTTACATTATTATTAGTTTCAGGTGTACAACCAGTGATTAGATGCATAACTGAACGTCTAAACACCCCCACAAATCTCACACCCATCTGATGCAATACATAGTTTTCAGAATATGGTTGACTATATTCCCTGTGCTGTAAGACTGTTCTGTAGCAACCAATTTGTACTTCTTAATCCCTTCACTGTTTTCACACATCCCCTCAGCGTCCCTCCCATCTGGCAACTGTCAAAATGTCCTCTGTATCTATGACTCTGTTTCTGTTCTGCATGTTTGTTTGTTGCTTTTTTAGATTTAACTGTTGATTGATATGTACTTATTACCATTGGATTGTTTACATTTTTAATCTTTTTTTCATTCTTCTTAAAGAGGACCCTTTAACATTTCATTTCATAAAGTAAAGGTTGGGTGGTGATGAACTCCTGTAGCTTTTTCTTGTCTGGGAAGCTCCTTTTATGTCCTTGAATTCTAAATGAGAGCTTTGTTGAGTACAGTCATCTAGGTTATAGGTCCTTGCTTTTCATCACTTTGAATATTTCTTCCCAGTCCCCCTGGTCTGCCAAGTTTCTGTTGAGAAATCAGCTGACAGTCTTATGGGAGCTCCCTTATAGGTAACTAACTATAAATCCCTTATAGGTAACTAACTGCTTTTCTCTTGCTGCTTTTAAGATTCTCTCTTTATCTTTAATGTTTTGCATTTTAGTTATGATGTGTCTTGGAGTGGGCCTCTTAGGTTCATCTTGTTTGGAATTCTCTGTGCTTCCTGGACTTGTATGTCTATTTCCTTCACCAAGTTAGGGAAGTTTTCTGCCATTATTTTTTCAATAGGTTTTCAATTTCTTGCTCTCTCTCTTCTCCTTGTGGCACCCCCATGATGTGACTTAGTAAGCTTGAAATTCTCCCAGAGGCTCCTTATACTATTCTCATTATTTTGGATTTTTTTCTTTTTTGCTGTTCTGATTGGGTGTATTTTGCTCCCTGTTTTTCCAAATTGCTGATTTGATTCTCGGCTTCCTCTATTCTAGTGTTGATTCCCTGTAAATTATTCTTTATTTCAGTTAGTGTAGCTTCTATTTCTGACTGTTTTATACTGTTGAAGTTCTCATAAATTCATCTACTCTTCCCCTAAGTTCATTGAGCACCCTTATAACCAGTGTTTTGAACTCTGCATCTGGTAGATTGCTTGTCTCCATTGCGTTTAGTTCTTTTTCTGGAGTTTTGTTTTGTTCTTTCATTTGGATATGTTTGTCTCCTCATTTTGGCAGACTCCTTGTGTTTGTTTCTCAGTATTAGGTGGAGCTGCTGTCTCCCAGGCTTGGTAGAGTGGCTTAATATAGTAGGTGTCCTGTAGGGTCCAATGGCACCACTCAAGCTGGGCACTTGAGGTGCACCTCCTATGTGGGCTGTGTACACTCTCCTCTTGTAGTTGAGCCTTGATTGCTATTGGCACATCAGTAGGAGAGATTTATACTCAGGCCGGTTAGCTGCAAAGACTGGCTGCAACCACTGACCACTGACTTTCAACCACTGTGGAGGATCAGCTGTGTAGGGAGGGATCCGCTCCCACAGAGCAGAACTTACTCAGCAGGGCTCTGGGGCCCTTGAGTATGTCACTTGGGGAGGTGGCTGGCTGGTGGTGCTTGACGTGGTCTGAAGCCATCAACTGGGTGTGCTCCAGGTTGTGTAGGCTAAGGTCAGCCACCACCTGTGTTCTGCCTGGCACCACCTGGCAAAAGCTACAAAGTAATATGCAGATGGCTGCTACTTGTGCTGGACTTAGAGGTGCCCAGGCGAGGCCAAGCTGTCAACCAAGGACACCTACTGTTTGTGCTGGGCCTGGGGCCACTTAGTGAGAGGCAAGGGACTCAATGAAGCCAGGTGCTGTTTGTTTGAGAGATTTTAGGAAAGTCTGAAAGCATGAACCAGGACAAACCATTTCTACAGAAAAGCCACTGGAAGCAGCTTGGGTGGACCTGAAAGTTGGGTGGGGTGGGGCCTCAGGGAATCACCAGGGTGTGGCAAACAATGGGAGCCTGGTTGATGGAGACTCAGATATGGAACCTGCCTGCTGGCTCTGTGGAGGGAACAATGGCCTCTGACAGCACTTCTGACTGGGAGAGAGTTGTCCACGCCCCCTCCCCACCCTGATTCCTGACAATTCAGTCAGTTCCTGCCTGTATTTTCCTCATTCCTTTCAAGTTGCTGCCCCAGCTCTGGAGCTCAAAGGGAGTAAGTACGAGTAAGTGGGAGGGCCCTTTAAGCTGAACTGCCTGGGACTCTAGCAGCCTCCGTCCCACTCAGTCACAGTCCCCACAGGTTTCCAGCCACTGTGCTCAGCCTCTGGGGAATGCAGTTTTAAAGTAGGAGAAGAGAACAGTCTCTCAGCCTGTTCGTCACTGATGAACATTCAGCCATCGGCTCTAGACCATTATGTTTTTATTGACTTATGATGATTAGTTTTACAGTTTATTTGGATTGTAGTTTATCATAGGTTATTAGTTGATCATTTCACTGAAAGCTGAAATCTTATTTGTGAAACATCACATTTTTGCAGCCTCGCTACAGATATGATGCTTCAATCACATTTTGTTTTGCTTCCTCCCTCGTTTCCTGCCCGTGGATTCCCTTGGCCGTGTGGCTGGCTATCAGCAACCTTCTGGGGCAGTTTGGCCCCTTTCACCCTCTCTCACACGGATGGATGGGAGCCCGTTTTGTAAGGGCCGTAGCACCGGTGGTTAAGAGCTTTGATTTTGGAAAAGTTCTGGTGAGTTGAAGTTAGAAGGATCTCTGTGTCAGTCTCTCTACACCCCCCAACCTCTAAAAGAAAAGATGTTTACCATAACAAGTAGGGACACAGATATTTTTCCAATCACTCCCTGCCTCTTTGGTGCTGCAGAGGCTACAGGCGACCCACCCAGGACCTAGTCCTTTGGGAAGCGGTTTGAGGAACATCACACGGCTCATGCACCATAAGTCTCTTTTCCCTCTCTGAACGCACACGCACACAGGTTTGCTCGGTGCTTTACAGAGACTCCACTCTGAGGGGTGCTTACGCCTTTGGGGCAACAGCTGGGCGGTGTTGCCCTCTATCTCCCTGGCATTTCCTGGCTTCAGCCGCCTTGTGTCTGAGCATATGGGGTCTAGAACAGCAGCATCTCCATTAAAATTTCTTTTGTTTATGGTCCTTTGTAGGAAGTGTCTTCCCTTTAAATTTGAGTGGTGTTTCTTACTATCAATGTAAAGTAATTTGAACTGAGGAGGTGACGTCGGGTACTTACAAGTCTTACAGTACTTATATGTAGTTGGTGTCACAATCTATAAATTCCTTGATGACGGCTGTAACACCTTATATATATATGTCATTGAGTCACATCCGGGAACATAGTAAGCGTTCTAAATTTGACAGAAGACAAGAAATTTAGTAAATGGAGGGAAACAATGAATAAAGAAAT
Source organism: Micronycteris hirsuta (assembly GCA_004026765.1). Classification (NCBI taxonomy): domain Eukaryota; kingdom Metazoa; phylum Chordata; class Mammalia; order Chiroptera; family Phyllostomidae; genus Micronycteris; species Micronycteris hirsuta. The sequence goes on along the minus strand of PVJI01001576.1, from coordinate 93,796 downwards.
ATTAGCAATGTAGATTTAAGGGTAGCCAGTGCAATATTATAAAAGTATCTTTTAGATCACATTCACAGATCGTGGGTTTTCTGACTGTTACAGCACCAGATGTGAACTTTGGGGGAGATCGCACAGAGAGCACTGGTCAGTCAGGCAGCTGAGTGATGAGGGTGTTCTGGATTAGTCCATAATCTTTGGGGTTGCAATCAAGTCTTGCTTTATGTGCTCATGCTTATATTTAATAAATAACTAGATATTTAAAAATTATATAGGAATTACAAAATACTAAATAAAGACAATGTTATAAATGGAATCCTGTCACCGTGTATATTTGTGTGTGTGTGTGAGAGTTTATGTAGTTGTAGTCAGTCACATTGTATTCTTTTGGTTTCTTTTTTTTTTTTTGAGCTAACAGGATAATTTTCCATGAATCATTGGATTTTAATTTTACCCATATGTTTGGGATAATGAGATCTGGAATCTTAGCCTCTGTGTAGAAATTTTGCCAACATAGTTTGTAGGTCAAGGGCAAGTAAGACTTTCTTAGGTCAGTGCATTAAGTATCAGTTGATTACTTTTTTCCAGCAGGGTTCTTTTGGGAATCTAGTTTAATTCTGTGGCTAAACCGAAAGAAGATACTTTGCTGGACTAATGAAGTTGGTGGGGGGCAGGGGGTTATTTTTTGTACGTTCCTATTTTCTAAATGGATCATGATTGAAAATTAGAAAAAAGTGATTATACAGTTTAGAAGATCATGTTGTTTTCAGGGCCCTTTTTGGGAGACTAAAAAAAAGTTACTAAGCGATGTGTTTATGGAATGGCTCTGTTAGTGGAACTTGCAGTTCTTTTATAGTTTAAAGATAATCTAAGTTGGATGTTTGAGAATAGGACTGGCTTTGAGTTATGTCTTTGAACTTTCTCCAGCTTTTCCTTCCTGTGTGGCCTTGGGGAAGACATCTAATTGTAACTGTGAAAAGTAGGAATAAAAACACCTGATTCCAGTTATGATTATGATGATGAATAGTTCACAATCTAGAGGCTACTGGGAAGATGGGTGAGGAATTTTTAAAAATTGTGTAGGACTCTTTAGGACAACTATTTCAGCGCAGGACAAATTGTCAGAAGGGCTCCATTCTTACAAGCAAGCCAAGGTAGACGAGGTGGACACCTTGAAGTTGACTGCTGAGCAAGCCCTTCTTGGCCACGTGGGGTTTCCATGCATGCTTAATTACCAAGGTTCAGGCCAGTCTTGCAGAACCAGGAGGCCCTGGCCCAGGACAGGGTGAACTGGCTCACCTGACTTCCTCTCTGCAGAGCCTGGCCCTGTGCCAAGTTGGTTCTCTTTTATATGACGACCAATCCTCAGTCTTTTTCCATTACTAGCTTCCAGCCTATCCCTCAAACGCCAAGAATAAAAGACTTTTCTGCTAGTCTTCGTACCCAAAATCAATGGTGAATCAAAAAATAGATTTCAGTACTAGCGTATAGGTGTGTGTGTATGGGGGGATAAGAAGATCTTTTGGTTTCCTAGTTCAGGAAAGATAGGTGATTTCTATTAAAGTTGGGGTTTGAATGGAAGAGACAGATAGGTTGGTGACAGAAGGATTACACAGCACAAAATATTACTAATCTCGTCAAGCACACTAGGGCATGATCATGAGAGAACAGCTGAGACCAGGCCCCTTGGAACTTGTCCAGTTTGAGAATATCTTACTGTTATATTAATCGAAGGCTAACTGAAAAATGAGAGTTGGTTGTAAATTTACTGTTTTTATTTTTGGTGAGTGGGAGTTAAATGAACTGTTATCCAGGAAATAGTGGCCAAAAAAGAAAAAAAAAATAGCCACACACTTTTAGCTAGTCACTCCTGAATCAATGAGCATCACCGTTTTGTTAATTTCATCAACATGTTCATTTCTTTCAGCTCCATGTTCATGCATGTCTTTTAACCCGGAAACAAGAAGACTGTCCATAGGTCTAGACAATGGTACAATCTCAGTAAGTACACATAAATAAGATTTCCACTTGAAATAATTCCCTTCCTGTGGAGTATGTATCAATATACATGTATTGTGATGAGAATTATTTACGGATTTTCTTGCTAAGTAAACTAGAAATTGCAGTGCGGCGCATTATGGTGAGGTGTATGGAGGGCAGTCAGCAGCCTCAACTTCAACGGATAAGGCTCCGCTGTACTTACAAGGTGCACAGTGCCTAGAACACGGCCATCAGGAGGCTTCCCAGTGAGCCGCAGGAACCTGCGTGTTAGTGGGACGAGCTGTGATACCGCTGGCTTTGATCAGATGGTTAATCATGGTGTCATGTGCTTCCCCACGTGAGGGAAAGAATTCTTTTAGCCTGCATATCTGATCATCTTTAATACTCAATGTTCTTCTCCTTCCCCTCTTTCGTCTGCTCCTTGTAGTCCCCTTAGCTCCCTGTAACATGTGAGTTGAATTCTGTAAATTTGCATGCATTCGTAAAGAAAGCACTACATTTAGTCTGAAGAGTAGATGCAGATAAGTAGTAGACCCTTCGATTATAGACCTTGAGGGAACTGAAGTTATTAGAAATCAGATTTTTCTATTTAATCTTCTTTTTACATATTTATTTTCAACTAGTATATTAACTAGTAACGAACTGATCTGGCAAATTCTCCATTTTGGTAAATTACCCAGTATGTATTGTTTTGAGTTCTGGACAACGGGCCCTGCTTTGGGACCCGTGAATTACAGGATTTCACTCCAGCCACACTTCACCACAGGATGAAGGGGCTGAAGGGCCAGGAGGGTGTGTCCATCTTAAGCCCTCACTCTGTTTATCCTCATGCTCAGGGCCCTGGGTGAAACCAGTAGCCTTTGCCTGGAGGGTGGCCAGGGTTTGAGGTGGGTAGGATGTCCACACATATGCACAAGGACCCTCCAGGTGTTGATTGAAGTGGGGAGTGTGAAGAGAAGCGAGTGGACTGGCCCTCCCATGTCCCCACACCATGGTGTGGAACTTCGCAAGGGATCTAAAAATTCCAAATTTGGATCTGTACCTCCAGATGGTTGAAAGCGTATTTGTCAAGACTGGAGGAAGAGGCCATATTTTATTTAATAGTGTAACTTGATTTATAACTTGGGAAAATGTAGACATATGGAATGTAGGTCTCCATTTGTAGCCTTGCCCTGGTCCCTACAAGGAGCCTAAAGGGGTGGACCTGAAATTTTCTGTTTGATCTTCAGTCAAAACATTTGTTTGGTAACCTTAATATTGTTAACTACAAATCAGCCTATTGGAATATATTTATGGAATTTCTGTAATACCCAGTGCATTTGGTAGCTCTATAAACTCTGTGCCTTTAGGAGAACAGCAGTCCTGGTACAGATCTCATCTACTTTAAGGAGAGCCATTTTAAAAAGTGGGGTGCTGGGATAAATCTATTTTTAAAAGATAAAGGGAGATAGTTGGATTGCTTAATGATCTGAAGAATTTATTACGAAAGAAATCTGAAAAGGTGAAGGAGGTCCATATGTTGCCCAACATTTCATGGAATAGTATATGTAATACTGTCCATGAAAAGACTTATGTGTACATAACATATGGGTTAGTCTTTGCATTTTTGAAATCAGTGTAGGTGGTTAGTGGGTGCCGATAAATTTGGCTTTGAAGGCAAGAAAGGTGAGCAAAGTAAGTTCTGGAAAGTTCTGGCTGCGTGTTATATGTAACCCACTGTTTCTTTGCTGAATGAAACAGGTAGAGAGCCGAACAGGAGTCGGAGACCCAACGGAGAGGCTTCTCCCAGTGCGTCAGTGCAGTGTTGCTCCAGCAAACCCCGCCCCCAGGGCTCTAAAAAAGATGAAGGGCCCAGCTTGCATAAAATAATTTCCTTAAAAGTACTTCTTTTATGTTGCCAAAAAAGATGAATTGTATGCGCTATCTGTTCTCATCTGTATGCACTGCCTATTCTCAGGCTTGTAAAGAGCTCTGAGTTAGGGAAAAAGATACAAGGAGAAAACAGCATGTTTAAGGTACAGAATTCTCATTGATCACTACAATAGCAGTTTCTTTACTGGAGATATTTCTACCGCGTCTCAGCTGTTTAATAGTTTACTCTCTGGACATGAGAAATCTATTCAGAGACTGTAAATTGTCTGTCCCCTGAAGGTAGCAAATAAATTTTTAAAAGAAATACTGGTTTAACATACTTTAAAACAAAGAAAGGAGGAAATCAGAAAGCAAATCCTTATTATTTTACTTAATAAAAAAGAGTTAAGAGGCAGTTAACCTTATGTAACTCAGTAATGAATTAGGAAGTAGAATTACCAAAAATAGACCATTCTTTCAAAAATTTGGCCACAAAAGGAAGGCGAGAGATGGTGAGCATTGGAACAAGATATGAGGAGACGAGCAACAAGAATGTCCAGGACAAGCTGGAGACTTGAGCTTTGGGAAAGAATGGGGAGGCTTTTCAGATAGAAGGGAAAGACAGAGACAGTTTGGAGCTGTAGGAGAGGAGTGGCCTTTTATTTTGCCCACGAAGCAGCAAGTTAGATCACCAACGACAGAAGCTAAAACAGGCCGAGGGCATATTTTCATGGCTGTAACTTGCTTTTTCTGATTTTATGGCCCCAGACTTTTACTGTCATGGTTTACAAAATCTCAATCATCCCTCAAGGCATTGTTCAAATGCCCGCCCCCTTTCTTTTTCTTTCTTTCTTTTTTTTGGGGGCGTGTAGGTGTTTTCTGAGTCCTACTGCCTGAAATTAATCACATACAATACTTGGTACAGTAGCTATATTGTATTTGCTTATTTAACTTGTTTTGTAAAAAGCTCTGAGGTCTTTCTCTGTCATTAAACACAGGGCTGAACGTTAAGGACTTGGTCAGTCTTTTATTCATCTCCTCTCCCAGCAACTTTTACTGTGGTTTCTTGTACAAATTGGGGACACAATGAATAATTTGTTCAGTAAGTCACTGGCTAAAGTATGAACACTGTTCTTATTTAATGTAGTTGGTTGTGGTAAGTGCCTGCTTCAGTGCTGAGGTAGTTTATCTGTATCATCCTACTGCTGTTGAAAATATTTTTCACAATGAAATTATCCTCTATAGGGGGAAGAAGTGATACCAGTGAAAATTCAATTCATCTTGAGTTTTCATAAATGCCTCCTGTGTTAAGGTTGAAAGAAGTCGGTCCGATTGTGCTAACTGCTATTTATGCTGAAGTAGGACTTGAAAATTTTCTGGCGTACTGTCTCATGTATTCTAGCCAACCAACAAATATTTTAATATCAACTGTGTGCAAAAGATTATGCTCAGTTCTAACGTGGCTTTTGGTCTCAAAGTGCTTATCTTTTAGTTGGGAAAAATGAAGTTATGGAAAAAGTAACACAAACTAAAAAGAAGGGACAGCAAAACTAGCAGCACACCGACGAATGTGCGGTTGGCAAGGGCGAGGTTGGAGAGAGCTGGAGAGAGCGGCCTGGCCTGGGTCAGCTCCGTGGAGATCGGATGTGGGCTGAATTTAGAACGTGGGCTAGGATTTGATTAGCTAGAGATAGGAGGGGAAGGTATTTCAGGCAAAATGAATGGCATAGGAAAAAAACGTGGTGATAAGACAAGGCAAGGAATGTTTGGAGGGAATTGTTTGGCAAGAAATCAGCAGTTTGGGGAAAGGATGAATAGGGTGTAAAGTATAATAGATAGTTGAGGTTTAATTCTAAAAAGCAGGATGCGTAGTTAGCACTGTATAAAGGAACTGAATTCCTAACAGGGAAGCCCTCCCTCCGTGGTCACGTGGAGAGACTTCCTAAGGTGTTCCGAAGGGACAAGAGGCTAGTGAGGAAATGTCAAAACAGAAATTAAAGAATTTCCTTTAAACTAATCTTTACCAATCCTACTGAATTGTAGCTATAGGGTAGCTGTAGGGGTGTATATATAATCATCTTTATAAATATATTTTTCTTCATCAAAACAATTAGTGAGCCAAAATTCTTATTAAAATCTTGCCAAGAAATGCATAGTCATTGAAAATATTTTGAACAAGTCCCCAAAATGATAAAATCTCTGCTCTCTGAAGATTAGTTTCATGTATGTGTTATGCGAAGTTTGGGACAAGAGGAGAAGATTGGTTATATAAAGGTTAACATTCAGAATAGTGGTTATTGTATAAAAGTAAATGATACTGACCATGTATGGATTCGTTGTTGTTTGGGTAGTTCCTGTGGTTATTATATTCTTATAGTATATATCACCGTTAGTTCATGTAGGTTATCCAAGGGAATGAAAAAATAAGAGAGCTAAACGTTTATCGACCAGCTACTATGCACCAGGCACTCTGCTTTACATACATCGTCTCTTTCCAGCTCTGCCATAATCCTCCTGTGGAGGTGGTATCATTTCCATTTCTCAGATCAGAGCACTAAGGCCTGCAGAGCACACCTGCCTTCTGGCGTACCTAGCCAGGAAGCCACTCTCAGCAAAGCTGGGGGCCCTGTCTGTGTTCCCTCATTTGTTTGTGGGCTTGTCTCCTTCACTGGATGGTGAGCTGCCTGAAGGCAGAGGCCGTGTCTGCTTCAGTATTGTGTCCTAACAATTCCTGGACCACTGTAGCTGCTTTGTAACATGTCTGGTGAATGAAGGAGAGAAGGTGTTTCAATTTCAGTTCATGTCATCAGGATGCTAAAACCAAAGTTGGGCACTATTGCTGTGAATAGTTAATACAATAGAAGTGCATCCTATGTTTAAGTTTGGGCGATCATTTAAGAATCTGATGTTCAACTCTGCTTCCTGAAATTTATATACAGAGCTACATTAGGCAAGGAACTAAGAAGCTTAAGTAGAATTGTAATGTGTTCTTGAGAGTTTGTGGGACCCTAAAATACACTGTCAATAAGTCTTTCATCACCTCTTTTTCAAGTAAGACTAGAAATCTGAGGAACGTTTGGGACTATTGAAGGAATATGGCTTCTTTGTCATTTATTATTACTTGCAGATCCGTATTTTACAATTAAATTAACAACTATACCATAGCATTGCTTTGTGTTTAGTGTTTCAGCAGCTGTGTTCCTCAGTGTTCTAAAACTGCTTCCCGTGATGGAATTCAGCCTGGCGTATGTCTTGGCAGAATCGGGTACTCTGTGTCACAGGCCCCAGTAATTAGGGGAGCAAAGAGTCTCCCCTTCCAGAAGAGCTGTGGCTTCGCGGTGGAGGAATGTAGCTTTTGTAAGAGAGGATGTTACTTTTCCAAATAAAAGGAAAAATTACTCTTTTTAAATGTTGGCCTTTAACAAATAATGAGATATAATTTTTTCCAGAAGAATGGGTTTATGTGGGAACAAAGAATTACAAAGTGGGACATGTGTTGTAATGGTGAACCAAGCACAAGTTTAGAGAAACAAAGGAGAGGAACACCCCCTTATTGGATGTGGGAGGAGCTGTTGTAAACAGCGGAAACTGAAAATTTTAGGTATAGTGACTTTCCTTTGGCTACGTTATGGCAGTCTCCCATTGGCTTCATTATGCTAGTCTCCCATTGGCTATGTTATAGCAGTCTTCCATTGGCTGCCTTATGGCAGTGTCCCATCGGCTACATTATGGCAGTGTCCCATTGGCTACATTATGCTAGTCTCCCATTGGCTATGTTATGGCAGTGTCCCATTGGCTGCGTTATGACAGTCTCCCATTGGCTGCATTATGGCAGTGTTCCATTGGCTGAGCTGTTACTAGGCAAAGAGGAATCCTTTCTTCCTCCTTATAAGGTAGTCAAGTACAATAGTATCACTTCCCATCAGAAATGCAAGGTATGTCTTCCTGTTGTGATCAGTAGTACATGTTGAGTGACTTGGGTATGAGAGCTCTCTTTTAACCTTCTGGCTCCATTTTAAATGTGGTTTCTGTGTATTAATTTTCACAAAAATATAATACTCAGTATCCACTGGAAGAAAATCTAAGAATCATCATAGCTGTTTTTATCACTTGAAACCAGGATCTTGAACTCTGCTGTATTATATTCAGAAGGTCCAGAGGTACTGTAGCATTTGTCACAGTCTTTGTGTATTGCCATGACAATGAGATGAGTTGTCACCAGTCACAGCATGTTAGTACTTGGTATGTCACTTCCCTAGGGCCACTGTGACAAAGTACTACAAACTGGTAGCTTAAAAAGAAAAAAGAAAAAAAAGCAGAATTTGTTCTCTCACAGATCTGGGGGCCATAAGTCTGAAATCAAAGTATCAGAAAGGCCACACTCCTTCTAGAGGATTTAGGAGAGAATCCCTCTTTGCCTTTTCCCAGATTCTGGTGGTTGCTGGAAATTCTTGGCATTCCTTGCCTCGTAGGTGCATCACTCTAGTCCCTGCCTCCATCTTTCCTTCCCCATCCTCTCCGTCTCTGTGTCTTCACAGGACTTTATTAAGATACCAGTCATGGTATTAGGGGCTCATCCTAATCCAGTTGTGATCACATTTTAACTAATTATATCTGTAAAGACCTTAGTTCCAAATAAGGTCCCATTCTGAGGTTCTAGGTGGATATGAATTTTGGGAGGACACTATTCAACTTAGTACATCTGGTAGTGTATCTATGGTATTTCCCTAACGGTGTTCTAACTATTGATTAGGAATCAGTTTTGTGGATGTGTAATATGATGCCCTCAGGAAGAGGTTTCCAAAAATATTAGATGATTCAAAATCCCCTTGGGGGAGATAAGAAAAAATTAGACTTCAAAGGGGCCTTAATCTTAATCTAATGCCACCCTCCCTGCGATTAAGTGATACATTGGGTAGGTCACATATCAAGATGGTGGCGGCAGCTAGGATTTACCCGACGCTTGGATAGATTTTCTTATTATACCAGACTGATTACTTCCTACAACTAGGACAGTCCAGTTGCAAGGAATTGCCCTGGATTGGTCACTCATGATTGGAAGCTTGTGTTATTCCATGCATCAAGCCATTGCGAAAAGAATATTTAAAAAATTTTGAGCATTTACTATAACAAGGTGTTTTGGATGAGTTGTTTATTATTGTGGTTTATAATTAGCCTATAGGGAGTGAACCCAAATGGTGAGATCACATTCTACAGTGATGACAAGTGTGGACCCTGAGAAAGATGCCTATAAGAAGGGCTCCTAGTGGCTAACTGGCCTAAAATTTAAAAAAAAACACAAAACAATGAAAAACAGAGCCTATAGCCATTTCTACACAGGAGCCTCTCATGCAAACTACACTTTGGGGAGAAGCCTGCACTGAACTGCCTGCCTGCACTGTGTCTCTGCCATCTGAGGCAGCCTTTATAGAGGAGTCCCGGAGTACTATTTCAACCAATAGGACTGAGGCTTTTCCCATCCAATCAGAATTGCACAGCTCCAACCAATGAGTGACTCTATTCTGACCAATCAGGACAGTGCCTTTTAGACCAATCAAATTACAAGGATTTGTAGTCCTCATTTGCATGAGGACAGATCAGTCAGGGACCAGGGGCAGGGACTTCTGTCCATATAAGCCAGCTCCTCTCTGCCTCAGGAAACGTACTTTCCCTTTCCAAGGAAGACTGAAGACTGTGTTTTTGCCAGTAAAAAGGCAGGCCTGCACAGCTGAGTGGAACAGACCAGAGCAGAGCAGAGCTGACTAGCTGAAGAGGTGCCTGGCCCCAGGGCTGCGACATGGCCATGCTGTTTGCACAGTTGTGCTGTATCACCATGAAGCTGTTTGCACTGAATAAAGTTTCCGTCTTCACTGCACCCTAAACTGGGGGTTTCTGTTGGCTTTGAGTTGGCACCTACGACCATTGGTTGACACAGGTAACCTATGAATAAGGCACTTGGGTATAGTCGGGCCACTCCTGCTGGAGAGAAAGTATTTTAAAAACCTTAATTAGCTCAGAGACAGCAGTGCTACTGCTGACTTGCCCATCTCTGTGATGCATTCTAAGTGTGGTTCTTACGGGAAGAACTGATGTGGCTTATGGAATTTACTTGCTTTTTAGGATTTCTAGTGTGACACCTTCTGTGAATATAATATCCTGATCATGAGGTCAACAGGTGGATTTGAAGAAAGTTTCAGGAGGTCCTGTGTTCAGAGAAATGACCCGGACTCCACAGGCCCCCCTTCTTTTAAACTATTACATGACTTTGCTATTATTTATACTAATTTATGATTCATCACGCCATGGTTTCTACCAGAAAAGACCACCATTTCTATGTCATTTCATGGCACTGGACTTTCTCATGTGAAGAGTTCTTTTGGTAGACTGCTACACAGTTTTTCTCTTCTGAGCTTGGGCTAATAGATTACAGTGAACTTAAATATAAATATATAAATTTACATATATGCGGCTTTTTCTGCTCAGTAGCAAGGGTGCCAACATGCCAGATGCTTCCTATTTACTCATTTAGTATAACTCACTGAAGGTGGTTTTGTCACAGAAAACACTATCGTTGTGAGAGTTGGTGAGCCTTCAGTATTTTCGTGGATCATAGACCTTCTTAGGCCCTCTCAAGGACAAGCCGCCCCTCCACTTATGTCGCTGTGCACGGAGCCCTGCCATCTGGTTCAGTACCTGCATGGCGTCTGAAGACTTGCTCAGGTAGTAGTGAATGCAGGTGCCAAGAACATTCTGTGGCCCGAGGTTATTTTGTGGCCTCTCTATGCAATGATAAATTTCTGAAGTTCCTCTTGATCCCACTTTTAGGCTGATTCTGCAGCATGGATACCTGTGGCGGTACCCAGATTGCCCTGTATTTTAGATTGGGTGCTGAGGGGATCCAGTAGAGCGCACAGTGGATCCAGATCATTTATCCACTGCCTGCAGGAGTTATCTGCCACAAAGGATGGCCTTCTAGGGACATTGTACTACTGGGTCGGAAGGTGGACATCTTACCGTGGCCGTATCAAACAGCATACCCGTGCTTCAGAAAGGCCGAGGCTAGGGGTTGATGAGTGTATTATGTTTCCAGTTACTTCTCTTTGTCATATACCTTGTAATCTCCCCCGCCACCCCCGCCCCCATACCGGGATCCTTCCCACTGGCTTTTAAACTCACTCAGGTTTCTTTTTATTGAAAACAAAGAGTAAAACTTATTAACTCTCTTTCCTGTTCACCTAGTGTTCTATCTCATTCTCTCCTTATAATCAGACTTCTCAAAAGAGTTGTCAGTAGTCACTTTTTACCTCTTCTGACTTCCCCTGCCCAGACCTCTGCAGTCTGGCTTCCAGCCCCATCCGTCTGCCCACACAGCTGTGGCTGTGCCTTCAGAAGACCTGCGCGTGGGTCTGCCTGCTGGACGTTTTTCTGTCCTCGTCAGGTTTGCCCTCCCTGCAGCCTGTAGCTCTGCTAGTTCTTCCTGAAATGGTCTCTTTATGTACATCCACCAGCACAACCCTCCCCTGGCTTTCCTCCTCCTCTGCGGCTGGCTGTCTCTGCTGCCTTCTAGAAGGTCATCTAGGCAGCCTTGGCTCAGGGACGGAGTTCCTCTGCCCCAGGCCCTCACTGTTTCCTGTCAGACAGCCTCACCCACATCATGGCTGCATTTGCCACCACGTGACAATAGCTCAACTTCTTATCTCCGTTTCGTTCTTTTCTCTGAGGTTCCCACTTCCTTCGTAATATTTCCTGTTGCGTATCTCAAAGAAACCGCAAATTCACCAGGTCCAAAACCGGACTCCTCGCCCCTCCCTGCACACCTGCTCTTTCTCAGTGCCCCCTCTGTTAGTGGCGGTCACCACTGTTCATCCCGTTGTCAGAGCCAGGGGTTATTGGAGTCGGCTGCCCTCCTCTTTGCTCAACTCTACCCAGTCCATCACTTGATAGATTTGTAACTTCTAAATACCTCCACCCACCCCTCTTTCTTCATCGTCACCAGCATCACCAGCATCATCACCCCACTCCCTGCAACCATTTCCCTGACCCATCTTCTTCTCCTTGGACCTTCAGTTGACCCTCTCACTGGTCATCCCACATCCATTCTGCCTCCTCCTGTCTGTGTTCCACATTGGAGCTAGAAGGATTTTTTAAAAGACACTTGATCTTGTTAACTCCCCTTTCCATTGTCCTTCCCTCGCTCTCAGGGACACAGGCTGGAATTCCTCACGTGGCCTGGGTGACCCTGCCACGTCCACCCCTGCCCTGTGCAACCTCCTTTTGCGCAAAGCCCTTCCTCGTGGAGGTTCAGCCTTAGTGGCCCCCTTTTGGTCCCTTGTGCTCCCACGCCCCCTCCTCTCCCGGAGCCTCTCTTGGAATGTGCCCCCCTCCTCTCTTCTCCTGCTCAACCTCCATCCTTCCGCTGTCAGTTTACTTGTTACTTCCTTAGGGAAGTCTTCCTGATCATCCAGCGCGTCCCTGGGTTCCAAGTGCTCGTACCATCGAGTGCCCCACTCCTGTGGCATTTGTCATAGTTGCCATTTTATACTGTGTAGGTGATTATTTGATTTATGCATATATTCAGCATAAGCGCTACCAGGCAGTGGCTGTTCTGTTTGACTGTTACACCCCCGGCACCCCGGTGCAGTGCCCATGAATGGTAAGTGCCCTGGAAGTACTGATCGAGTGAATTAATGAGCGAGTTCATCAGGATAGGCTGCCATCACACCGACAGGATAGAGGTCAAGAGCACAGGCTCTGGAACCAGACTGCCTGCAGCAAATCACAACTCTCGCTCCCCAGTGTCACCCTGGGCGAGTTGCTTTACTCTCTGTGCCTCAGTCTTCTTATCTCTAAAAGTCAGGTGATAATTGTATCTGTTTTATAGAATCATTGGGAGGATTACCTGACATGATGCATGTCAAGCTGTTAGCACAGTGCCTGAACATATCAAGTGCTCCATAAATATCAGCTCCTGTCAGCGTTGTTTCATTAGCAGCATCTGCCATTGGTGGTAGCCAGGAGCCTCGGTTAACGTTTATGTCACATGGGTTTAGTAGGCCAGTTCCGAGGAGAGGAAGTATCTGCATGGTAGCGTACTCCTTTGGATGATTCAACCTATTTCTAGTCCCATCTCCGCTTGGTCTTTGCTGCCACGTCACAGTAATTTACCAGTGATCTGCAGAACTCGAGTACAACTTTTTTTCTGCAGAAACATTTCTTATCTGAGTTGTTATCGTTTTAATTTTCATCACCCTCAGGAGAAGGTTGGGCTCAGAGAAGTGTGCAAATTACTGAAGACTCTCTGAATGGCAGACTGAGAAGACGTAGCAGATTTCTCATCACAAGACTCAACTTCACTCCAGTGCACTAAGCGTTTGGGGGGAGGGCAGGTTACCAGCCATCGAGGGCCATGTCACTTACTCTTCATTTGGGAGTCTGGGTTGTCTCGGCCGGTGTCCAGTGAGCTACCTGTGGTCCTACAAAATTTTTTTAACACCAGGAATCTGTCACAAATCTTTCATTAATTATTTCCATCTAGACATGTGAAAATAATGTCCTCTGTTTATACAAATACCTTTCTAATTTTTATTTTGAGTTAATGTTCTCTACAAACTTGGCGTTGGGCCGGGGTTCTCACATCACTGCCATTTAGATCTCAAGGTCAAAGCCTGGAGGGACTGGTGTGGTATTTCCCTGTCACCTTTGAAGGCATTCCTCCCAGAGTACCTCAACGACAGTGGAGTTGTGAAACACCCCCGGAACGGCCGTCTGACACTTATTTCTCGCTATAAAGCCTGAGAACTCACTAGAGCCAAAATGTGGGAAGGAAGCAGTTATTCTTTTACGGTCCCTACGTCACTGAATCGCCATCATCTGGCATTACTGTGTCTGCTTGGATCTGAGACAGTTTTGAAAACAGGCTTTTTCCTGGCCTTGCAGCCTAGGAGCTTACGTTTGAGCAGGGAGAGACATTCGGCCCGCTCTGGTCGCAGGGGCGCGGTGCTGGGCTTCGCCGCTGGGCTTGTGTTTCTCCATTGTACTGCACTTGGGCGCTACAGTGACTCAGGGTGGCGGTCACCCAGAGGAGGTTTGGTTTCCAAAGTGGGCGCCCCTCCCTGTGTGTATGTGGGTCCTTCAGCACTACCCCTTGAAAGTAAGTGCCCCAAATCCCAATCCATGCATCTCCTGTCCCACAGACGGGAGCATAACTACTCTCAGTGACCAGTGAATGCTGCAGTTTTATAAATACTCTTTCAGAGAGGAAGAAAACTATCAGTCAGCTCACTGGAGCAGATTACACGGAGGAGGAAAGACTGCTGGCTGTTTTGGCATAGAGAACAGCACGGCTTTCCCCTCAGCAGTGGTCACTGGGTCCAGCGGAGTCCTGCAGTGGACGGAGGTAGGTTCTTCACCCAGAGCTTGTCTGTTGTGAATAGGAGAGAAAGGAGCTGGCAAGGTGCCTTCCAGTGGGTCGCGTGGTGTCACGGTTGGGTAATTGGTACAGCATTTTCAATTGAGTAAGCCCCGAGTCCTCTCCACATTCCCCCGCTGGCTCATCCTTCTCTGGCAGAGCCTTCAATGCCAGGTTCCCCATGCCTCCTTGTGCCACACACACCTTCTTGGGGATCTGCTCCTGCAGCTTCGTCATCCCCCACGTACGGTTCTCAGGGTGTCCTGTCCTGCCCTCCGGAGGCTGAGCTCAGACCCCCTGCTGCTCACTGGGCATTCCTACCGGGGAGCCTCCGAGACACATGACTTAGCCTGTTCTAAGTGGAAATGATTCCCTCTCCCCGAGCGCAGGCCCTTTCTCCTTCCTTCAGTCAATGGCATCACCAAGGAGCCGCAACCAGAAGTGGGAGTAACAGGAGACACACATTTTCCCCATAGACCCCCAGCACACAGTGCCTGGCCTACCCATCTACCTCAGCACTGCCTCTGGACGCTTTTTGGCCTATTTCCACTGGGACTTTAAAAGACACCATCCCTTGCAGCTTTTGCTTGGACTTGTGCAGTAACGCTCCAGACTTATCCTCCGGTCCCCGGTCTCTAGTTCCCTCCAGCTACTCTGCCGTCACATGCCCAAAATTCTAGTGTGATCACGCCCCTGCTCGCTGTGTAGACAGACTCTCAGCAACTTACAGAGGTTGCGATTCCGATTTCTTCTTCCTGCCCACTTTGTCAGTCTCATCTCTTGCACACTCTCCTGCCCAAACAACACAGTTGTTTGGGTCTCCAGTCCATGCTCACGTGCATGGGGTCCCTGCGCTAGAAGGCGATGTTCCCTCTTGCTGACCTCCTGCCTCCTTCGCCCTGAGGAACTCCTCTCATACCCTTCACATTTTGTCCGAAAGCCCAGAGCCGTTCTTCTGAGAAGCCTGCCCTACTCCAGGGCTAAAAGGCTCTTCTTAAGGGTTCTCATAGCCCTTAACTGACATTTCTGCTGCAGTATTTATGTGTGCTTACTAGTTTGCATGTGTGGTTTACTTATGTGATTGTATATTAAGTTAACACATAGAGTTCCTCAGAGTGTCTAGTAAATAGGAGAAATTTAGTAAATGCTAATTTCCTTGTTTTCTTTTTTCCCCTCACAAATAGGATTTTTATTTGTCGCCATTAAAAGTCTGAATTTTAAACAGATTCTTGAACTGTGGGTTCATATCCCTAAGCTTGTTCAACTTCAGTACCTGTCTCATCCCCAGTAGTTTTTCCAGAACTGCTACCTTCCCCGTGAAGCTCCCTGAGTTCTCCCATTCAAACTGGGGCTTCTTCAGCATTTTGACTTTTCTAACAGACATCATGGAGCAGATAAATAGATTGGCAGGCCTTTTCTATGTCTTTTCCGCAATCTGGAATCAATTTATTGCCCACTTCTTTCAAGGCATTTGTCTGTAGCTCTTGGGTCATGATTTCCATCATCTTCCAGATTTGGTGGACCTGTTGATGCTGAGCAAACAGGTCTTCCAAATCCGATTACTGTATTTCTTAGTAAAAACAACACAGAATAGATGACGCAAATGACCTCGACATGAGCTTCAGTCGTGGCCTGCCACTTTTTAGCAGTGGAGCACATTTTGTCAAAAGAAAGATCCATTCCAGGGAAATGAGTCAGGTAGTTTTTGCCCTGAACATCCTCAGTAATTTGCTTGGATTTTCTAAATACAGCTTCCTCATTCCGCAGATCAGTGAGGCTCACTTCAAAAACATGACCCTGAGACCCTCAGATGCAATTCTGAGTTCTTGTGACTGGTGTTTTTCTGTGTTTCCAGTATTGAACATAGCCAGTGCTTTCACATCGTATCAACCTTCCTTAGAAAATGGGTCAACCACTTTCTTCTTGGCTCCCTTTTCACTGCCTTTCGTAAGGTACCTGTGCTCGCCGACTGCCATGGTGCTGCTCAGACAGCCTAAAGGCTCATTTCCTTGTCTTGACCTCCATTAGCCTGAGCAACTTGAAGGCAGGAAATGCTGCCCAGTAGGAGCCTTGCACAAATTGGAATCTCAGTAATAGTTTTCAAATGAAGGAATACCAAGCTAGTTGTATCTGTGTTATCCAGAAGTTCTCCTTTTACTTTCTTTTCTTTTTTTTTTTTTAAGATTTTATTTATTTTTAGAGAAAGGGGAAGGGAGGAAGAAAGAGAGGGAGAGAAACATTGACTGGCTGCCTCTCACATGCCCCCAACTAGGGACTTGACTCGCAACTCAGGCATGTGCCCTGACTGGGAATCGAACCAGCAACCCTTGGGCTTGCAGTCTGGCATTCAATCCACTGAGCCACACCAGCCAGGGCTCCTTTTACTTTCATTGTTATATTCCAGTCATCCTTACAGAAGCCCTTCTTTTTCCCCACCAGCTGTGATAGGGAAGAAGCAATTGTCTCATTCTCGTCTTCCATCCCTCTGTCAGGTACAGTTCACTCAGAGTTTGTGGGAGAGATAGTGTTAAACACACTTTGCTTTGATACATCAGGGGCAGATATCCCCGTGGTTGAGGTAGGAACTGCTTCCAGAGAGACCTGCCTCTGAATCCCAGCTCTGTCATCATTTAGCTGGATGTGATGGACAAGCTGTTAACTCCACATCAGCCTCAACTTACTCACTGTAGGTTGGGCAGAGTGATATGTGTCTCATAGGGTTGTGGTGAGGATTACATGAGGTTATATTACAAAGGCCTTAATAAATAATAATTATTTTTATAGGAGAAATTCTGTTTAAAGAAAAGATGAACTCTAATTTATGATAAGGTTAAGAATTTTGTCTGAAATTAGAGTATTTTTACATAATTATGTGTCATCTCAAATTTAAAGAAAATTTTTAAACACTCATAATTTTTAAACCAGTTTTCTCGTGAGCACCATTTTTGGTTATTAAAATTTGGATTTATATGTTTTTTTTTTCTATTTTTGCTTGTTACTTGCCTATCTGCTTATTTATTGGTCTGAATAATGTTCAGGCTGAAAATTTGTCACTTTAAATCCAGAAAAAGATTCGGCCAAGACAGAGCCATAGGTAGACACACTGTGCCTCCTCACAAAACCAAAAAAGGACAACAAATTTAAATACAAAAAACAACTAGAACTGACAGAAAACCAAACTGTATCGAAGTCTGACAACCAAGGAGTTAAAGAAGAAACACTCACCCAGACCGGCAGGAGGGGCGGAGACGGGCAGCTGGGCAGAGAGGACTCGCAGCGAGGTGGTGGCTGGAGGACCGGAGGTCCCACATCCACGTGCAGATAAACCGGGAGGAACAACTGGGGAGCAAGACAGACAAACAACCCAGGGTTCCAGCGGGGAAATAAAGCCTCAAACCTCTGACTGCAAACACCTGTGGGGGTTGTGGCGGCAGCAGGAGAAACTCCCAGCCTTACAGGAGAGTCTATTAGAGAGACCCACAGGGTCCTAGAACGTACACAAGCCCACCCACCCAGGAATCAGCACCAGAAGGGCCCAGTTTGCTTGTGGGTAGCAGGGGAAGTGACTGAAAGCCGGCAGGGAGTGGAGCAAGCAGCACTGTTCCCTCTCAGACCCTCCCCCCGACACAGAGTCACAACACAATGCTGTGGGTTACCCCGCCCTGATGAACACCTAAGGCTCCACCCCTTATATGTAACAGGTGCGCCAAGACAAAAAGAAAGGCCCAAATGAAAGAACAGCTCAAAGCTCCAGACAAAATACAATTAAGCGATGAAGAGATAGCCATCCTATCAGATGCACATTTCAAAACACTGGTAATCATGATGCTCACAGAATTGGTTGAATATGGTTGCAGATTATAGGAAAATATGAAGGCTATGCTAAGTGAAATAAAGGAAAATGTAAAGGGAACCAACAGTGACAGGAAAGAAACCGGGCTCAAATCAACGATTTGGAGCAGAGGAAAGAAAGAAACATTCAATCAGAACAGAATGAAGAAACAAGAATTCAAAAAAAATGAGGAGAGGCTTAGGAACTTCCAGGACATCTTTAAACGTTCCAACGTCCAAATCATAGGGGTGCCAGAAGGAGAAGAGGAAGACCAAGAAATTCAAAACTTATTTGAACAAATAATGAAGGAGAACTTCCCCAGTCTGGCCAAGGAAATAGACTTCCAGGAAGTCCAGGAAGCTCAGAGAGTCCCAAAGAAGTTCGACCCAAGGAAGAACACACCAAGGCACATCATAATTACATTAGCCAAGATTAAAGATGAGGAGAGACTCTTAAAAGCAACAAGAGAAAAGGAGACAGTTATTTACAAAGGAGTTTCCATAAGACTATCAGCTGGTTTCTCAAAAGAAACCTTGCAGGCAAGAAGGGGCTGGAAAGAAGTATTTGAAGTCGTGAAAGGCAAGGACCTACACCCAAGATTACTCTATCCAGCAAAGCTTTCATTTAGAATGGAAGGGCAGATAAAGTGCTTCCCTGATAAGGTCAAGTTAAAGGAGTTCTTCATCACCCAGCCCTTATTATATGAAATGTTAAAGGGACTTATTTGAGGAAAAGAAGAACTATGTTCTTCTTTCTAACTCTAGAAGAACTAGATCAAAACTATGAACAGTAAAACGACAACAAACTCAACAGTTATTAACAACTGAACCTAAAACAAAACAAAAACGAACTAAGCAAACAACTAGAACGGGAACAAAATCCCAGAAATGGAGATCACATGGAGGGTTATTGGTGGGGGAGTGGGAGGAGAGGGAGAGGGGAGAAAAGGTACAGAGAATAAGTAGCATAAATGGTAGGGAGAAAATAGACGGGGAGGTTAAGAATAGTATAGGAAATGTAGAAGCCAAAGAACTTATATGTATGACCCAGGGACATGAACTAAAGGGGCAGAATGCAGGTCTGAGGGGGTGTGCAGGGCGGAGGGAAATAGAGGGGGGAAATGGGACAACTGTAATAGCATAATCAATAAAATATTTTTTTAAATCCAGAAAAATATAACTTAACATTTAGCACAAAGATCATGGGTAGAAAGTTAACTTTATAAAGCCGCACATCACAATGTATACAAATATCAAATCATTGTTTTGTACCTCTGAAACTAATATGTTTTATGTTCATTGTAACTGACTTTTTTTAAAAAAAACAACACATTATTGTATTTTGCTATTGACCTAGGAAGTGAAACACTGATTAGTCCTGAGATTTGAGTCAAAACCAAGTGCTGTCTTATTTTTTGGCGTTGATGACAGAAAGCAATAGCTTAGCAGTCAGGCTGCCTTCCTTTTTTCTTTTATTATTTGAATGTCCAGTAATTGTACATATTTTCATTCAAACCTATTGTGATTAGCCTTGAACCCCACCCCACGCCCCAAATGAGAAACTTAGTTCCTACTTCCAGGCCTGCTATTGATGGACAAATCATTTAATCCTTTTCTGGTGTCTTCTCTATGGAAAACATAAACCTAATGTCACAGTTATTTACTGCACCCATACTAAAATGTCAAGCAGCTACTATGTATGTGTCAGTGTTTAGTAAACAAGAAATATAAAACTTACAAACGTACATAAAACATGCATATTACATAAGGTAATAGATGCTAAGGGAAAAAATGAAGCAGAGTAAGGGCGGTGGGGTGCGAGGGAGGGTAGAGGAGACGGACTGCAGAGTTATAAAAGGCTGGACAAATGCCGGGCCTCCTGAGAAGGTCTCATTGGAGCAGAGAAGTCGAAGGCTGGGGTAGGGAGTTGTTGCTCACATCCAGGGAAGGAGCATGTGAGACAGAGGGAGAGATATTGCAAAGGCCCTGAGGCAGGAAGGTCTGTAATATCAGTACAGTTAAAATCTCGACATGATAAAAAAAATAAAATAAGGAATGGTTATTCCTTTATAAGTATTTATTGATTACCTCTCATACAGGGCATATTGGGGGAAATGCTGGACATGTGGGAGACGCATGTGTTAAGAAAACTGCTCCGTTTGTTTCCATTTAAAATCTATGAGGAAAGATGACATAATCTGGTCACGGACAGCTCTAGTTTAATGCAGAATGTGACCTCGAGCATGAAAGATGGTCTCCTAAATTTCAGCAAAGGGAAGGTTCCTTCTGCCCGGGGGTGGTCATGTGGAAGGATAGGTATGAGGAGTGGTGGTGGCTGGGGAAGGGGACCGGTTTCCTGGCCAAGGAGAGACTAATGCAAAGCCAGGTAGTGGGGGGGGGGGGGGGTGTTCAGGCCACTGTCAAACACAACTGTAGTGCAGTTGGAAGTGCAGTTGGAAGGGGCGTGGGTTCGAGAAGTGGTAAGGGTCCGATGACTCAGTGTGTGGGAGAGCGACTGGAGAGAAAGGGTAGCTGGCAAAGACACCCCCCAACCCCCGCCAAGCCCATTTCTAGGCGGTGTGCTCTCTGGCAGTTGCCGCTGTCCACACCAGCATCAGTTCTGATTGGCCGCTGTTCACGGCATACCAGCCAGTCCTGCTTCCAGGCTTCCGAGTCTGTTACCCAGCCTTGGGTACCACAGCAAGGGAGGCCTTGGAGGTTCTCCGTGCTTATCTTTTGTGTTCATTTTAATGTATTGTCATCCGCAGACCAGAGGGATTTCAGGATCTGCACTGTAATATTTGCCTTTGCTCATAGAAATTCGGTGAGATATTCAGCCGGGTTTCAGTGTCCTTTTGAAGAATAAAAAAATTTTAAAAATATATCCTTTTGAAGAGATTTCTTTGAGGTTTGTGCAAGTCAACAGATCAGTAGATAAAACAGGAGTCACTGTGCTAGGTGACCTCTAAGACCCTTACAAACTCTGAAATTCAACACGGAACAACCGAAGGTCCAGACTTCTTTCACCAGCTGCCTTCATAACCCAGAGCCGTGGCCGCCGGCCTGAACTATCAGGCTCGATGGCATGACATCAGCTCTGAGTAATTTCCAGTTTCAGCAGGCAGCTTTTTTGTTCAGCATCATTTTGTCAAAAGGCTTGAGTCTTTTTTTTTTTTAAGTAAGTATCAGCAATAAAAGTTTATGTACACTGAGCTCTCATGTAACTTGCTGTTTAATATTACAGCAGGATTTTTATTATGTCTAGAAGTTATTTAAAATATGCAGTCTCTTTCACTCTCCGTGAAGGGTAATGAGAGCATAATTTTTCGTTTAGTGGCTTTTCTGTGTGACACGTCTTTGTTCTGGCTTCAGATTGTGGCCTCGAGCAGGATACTCCCCATTCTTCGAATAACTTCCAAGAGCATTTGTCCTTAAGATTCTGAAATTGGCCAGAGGCAGCCTTGGAAGTGGTTGACTTCAAGCCTGTGTATCTGCTCTCCCTTCCGTCCTCTTGGGAGAGGCATTATCGAAGAGCCAACAGTGTCTGCTCACTCGTGCTCAGTGCTGGGGGGCGGGGAGTGGGGAGCACAGAGACGCATTACCATTAAGGGGGGCTGGTGACAGGGAGACCTTGAAGTGAGCACCCAGCCAAGGCGGACAGGGAGCAGCCAGACCTACAGTGCATGTGCAGGAAGACCCTGAAGTTGCTCCTGTGTGTCTTGTGTGTATAAACCTGAGTTTGCACGAGAATTTATCAGAAGAATGTGTAAACCTGAATTTGTTTCTTTGGGTGTGATGTTTTGAATCCAGAGAGGCTAGTGGCCGCCCTTGTCGCACAAACCTCGGTGACCATTGCTCTTGCTCCAGAGGCTCTCGCGCATGGCGGCAAGTCAGTCTTCTTAGAAACGGGACTAGGGGTTTGCGGCCAAAGCATTTCTTTCCCTGCTTCCTAGATCATACATGGTCAGAAAAGATTAGAATTCATTTGACAGGAGGGGGAAAAGGCACCTAACCCACCGAATTCCCGGGTGGAGAGAGTGTTCCATTGTGTGGTGGCCATCAAGGCCTTTATTTATCATTTATAAACAATTCTATGAATGATTCTTTGAAGTCTGCAGGCAAATTGACAGAGTCTGAAATGAAGATTAATTCAACCTGTGGGTTCTCAATAATTTTTTAAGAGTAAAGGGAACCAGAGACCCAAAAATTTGAGAACTGCTTTAAATAAAAAGACAACAGGTGCAGATTCCAGGTCTTAACCTTTTCACATCTATAAAAGGGCTAGGAAATAAAGGTATTTCCTCCATTTAAATATTTAAGCAGAAGTCATTACTTTTCAGGAATTTCTTTTCTAAATTTCTCAGTAATTTCAAAACTGCAGTTTTATGGCATAAAATAGTCCTCAAAACAGGATCAACTTCTGTAAAATATAAAAGTAAATTTAGCCCTGGTTGGTGTAGCTCAGTGGATTGAGCGCGGGCTGGGAACCAGAGGGTCCCGGTTCGATTCCCCGTCACGGCACATGCCTGGGTTGTGGGCCAGGTCCCCAGTGAGGGCCATGTGAGAGGTAACCATACATTGCTGTTTCTCTCCTTCTCTGTCTCCCTCCCTTCCCCTCTCTCTAAAAATAAATAAATAAATAAAATCTTTTTAAAAAAAAAGTAAATTTATTTTCTTTATTTATCTGTTTATTATGTTCCATCTGATTTCAGAGAGTTATCACAGAAGCTTGCAAGAATATACATAATAAAATAAAAATAAAAATAAAAGTGCAAATAAAAATTGGAGTCGAGCCCTGGGCAAATATTTGCGTGTGTGCATGTGCACACTCAAAGGCGGAGAGCGGCCGGAGCCAGGGGTGTAAGAATGTCAGCATGTGTGTTGTACCTGTCCTGGTCAGGTACAGGCGGACCAGGTGTGTTACACTCCGTGTCTGCCTGTGCTTAGCTGGCCCTCTGCAGGCCCTGACACAGAGATGGAGGTAGACATGTTTTCTCGTGACAGCTTTCTTTCAGTATCTACTAGTTGAACTGAGAGTGGACTCTTGGCCGAAAGACTGGCCAGGGGCCTTGTGTGGACTGGCCAGGGTCCTGGTGAGAAAAGATGTGTAGGCTGGTCAGATTCCTGCCTGAATTTGAACCTGGAAGTATTAAGAGAGCAAGCCAGTGGGTAGAAAGTGAAGCTGGAAGGTTACCTTATAGCGAGAGGCTGTGATGGCCCCATGCAAGCCCCACTAATGAGGGAACGGAAGTGGAGTTGTCAGGAGACCGGATGGCTGAGAAAGGACAAGGGACAGCACTCGGAGAAAACTACTGAGCTACAAGAGAGCCGTGGCCCTGAGCCTGCGGGAGAGGCAGCAGGTGGTAAGTGCAGCTTCAGTCTCTTTAAACCCTGTCAGTAAACTGGCATGAGTGCCTGACAACCAGCAGAGCCTGAGTGACATCGAGAATAATGCAGTGTGCAAGCTGTAAAGACTAGCACAGTTGCACGACTAAGACGTGAGTTTGACTCTGAATTACGTGGTAGCCAAGGCAAAGAGGAGACACAGTTAACTATGAAACTGTACAGTAAAAAGAAAGCGGGACTCCTCCCTCCCCCCAAGCCCCCCAAACAGCAGAAATTTATTCTTTCACAGAAGAATAGGAGGCCAGGGGTCTGGAGTCGACATGTTGGCAGGTCCGTCGTCCTCTGAGGAATCTTCTCCCGCCTCTGCCCGGCGTTTGTAGGCGTTGGCAGCCTTTAGGGTCCCTTGGCTTGTAACTACATCACTCTGATCTCTGCCTTCGTCATCACATGGCTTTCTTCCTCATGAGTATGTCCAAAAGAAAGCCGTTTTAAAGGTAGTAATAGCCCTGGCCGGGCAGCTCCATTAATTATAGCATCTCCTGATATGCCAAGGTTGTGGGTTCACTCCCCTGTCAGGGTATAATGTAAGAAGCAATCAATGAATATATTGGGTTGGCTGAAAAGTCCATTTAGTTTTTCCGTAAAATAAAAGACACACTTCTCATTTTCACCAATAGCTTCATCAATTTGGATATTTTGTGTACGTTGGCTATCTCCCACATGGTAGAATGTTGATTGTTCTCAATTAATGTCTTGATTTGATCACTATCAACTTCAACTGGTCTACTGGACCATGGGGCATCGTCCAGCAAGAAATCTCCAGCACGAAACTTTGCAAACGACTTTTCACACATTCGGTCAGTCACAGCACCTTCTCCGTACACTGCACACATCTTTTTTGAGTTTCAGTTGCATTTTTACCTTTCTTGAAATAATAAAGCATAATATACAAAAACTACTGCATATTTTCTTCCATCTTCAATATTGAATAGGCTGAACAAAAATTCACCAATTCTGATAAATTTTTTAAAAATGCATGCTGCTTTGACAGCTGTCATCATATAATCTAACAAATTATTTCAAATGACATTAAAGACAACTAAGTACTACTAGAGCCATCTTAAGGGAAAAAAAAATTTTTTTTGGCCAACCTGATATAAATAAGTAGAACAACACATCAGTGTCTCTCTCTATCTCTCCTACCTCCCTCTCCCCCTTCCTCTCTCTAAAATCAATTTTTAAAAAGTTAGTAATAGTTTTCTAATACTGAATTTAAAATCAATCACCCTCTTAAAAAATTTAAAATGGAATTGTGATCCAGCAGTCCCCCCTGTGAGCATATATATATCCAAAGAATTCAAAGCAGAATCTGGAAGAGAGATACGCACACTCGTGTTCATTGCAGCTTTATACAAATCGCTGAGAGGTAAAAGCCACCCAAAGTCCATTGTCAGACGCATGGCTAGAGAAAATGTGGGGTATACATAGAATGGGATAGGTGCAGCCGTGAGAAAGAAGGAAGCCCTGTCTCACGCTCCAATAGCGACGAACCTCAAGGACACTTCGCTAAGTGAAATGAGCCAGTCACAAAAGGACACATACTGTATGATTCCACTCGAAGGAAGTATCGAAAGTGGTTACAATCATAGAAACAAAAACTGGAAAAGTAACTGCCAAGGGCTGGGGGGAGGGAGGACTTTGTGTTCAGTGGGCACAGAATTTGTTCTGCAAGATGGAAACATTTCTAGGGACCTGTTGCACAGCAGCACAAACATACTCAACACTGCTGAACTGTATACATAATGATTAAGATGGCACATGTAACGGTACTTATATTTACCACACAATTGAAACAGTCGGCCCTGGCTGGTGTGGCTCAGTGGATTGAGTGGGGGCCTGCGAACCAAATGGTTACCAGTTTGATTCCCAGTCTGAGCACATGCCTGGGTTGCGGGCCGGGTCCTTCTGTGGGGCTCATGAGAGGCAACCATACATTGATGTTTCTCTCCTCTCTTTCTCCCTTCCTTCCCCTACTGACAACCTTTTATAAATAGAAGATTTTTTAAAATAAAAGATCTTAAAAAAAAATTGCCCTTGTGTAAATGAATAATTAAGAAAGTAAGCAATAGATTTAGACATCCTGAACATTTCTAAAGCAGATGCAGAAATGCATTTATGTGGAAATGTAAAACGAGAAGTTTACCAATACCACACCCCTCAAAAAGATTCTGGTTTTAGATGAGTATATTTTATGGAAGCAGAGGCAGAAAGAAGACACTTGTCCCAAACCAGAAATGTAGGACACTGTGTGCACGACACTGTGTGCATGTGTGTGCACGCACCTCTCTGAGCCACGGCTCTGCATGAGCACACATGTAAGAGCACCTCAGAGCTGTGTGCTTTGTGACACTTCGGCTGGCCAGCAGAGCCGATGACCACGTTCCTTCCTTCATTCTGTATCCTATTGGGGCGGAGTTAGAGTTCCTGTTTAGTTTTTGGATGACTTTGCTGGTTGGTTTGTGATGCATTTTTTCCAAGAGGAGAGAAAAACCTATAGAGAGACTCTAATTTAGTTTTCTTCATAAATACTAGGTTTAACAAGCGTTAAGTCAATG
Source organism: Micronycteris hirsuta (assembly GCA_004026765.1). Taxonomy (NCBI): domain Eukaryota; kingdom Metazoa; phylum Chordata; class Mammalia; order Chiroptera; family Phyllostomidae; genus Micronycteris; species Micronycteris hirsuta. Next base: position 67,756 of record PVJI01001576.1, on the reverse strand, counting down.
TATATGCTCTGATATGTGACAAATGACAAGTAATCAGTAGTTAATAATCAGAATTTTTTTGCTTGTCACGACCCTTTTTTTATTTTTAAGTATATTTTATTGATTATGCTGTTACGGTTGTCCCAGTTTTTCCCCTCTGCCCCCTCCGTCCGGTATCCCCCTTCCCTCCAGCAGTCCTCTCTTAGTTCCTGTCCATGGGCTGTGCATGTAAGTTCTTTGACTTCTCCCTTTCCTATTCTCTTCTTAACATCCCCCAGTCTATTTTGTTCCTATTTTTATTCCTTAAAGTAGTGCTACATTTTAAGAAAGAAGGGATCATTGGCAAACTCTCAACTACAGTAGGAAACAGTTTCATTGAACCCAAATAAGTGAGTGAAGGCCTTGCTTAGAATTGGGCGGCAGCATCGCTTTACTGGAAACTCAGAGTGGAGCGTCAAGCAGCCATGGAGAGCACAGCCGGGCCAGGCTCATTGCTTCTTTAATTTAATTGTTATTGATTGTTTAAAAGCTCTTACACAATATTTTGCAGTGGTGGAAAACTGTCACTTTGAAAGGAGAAGGGGCAGGGAGCAGATGGGTGAGAAGAGGAGAAGGGAAGAAGGGAGGAAGGAAGAGATAGATACGCACATACGCTTGGCCCAGGGTTGGGGCTGTGGCCGCCGGTGCTCCTGTTGTGCCTGGTTCCCCAGATGGAACCAGAGCTACACCGCAGGCCTGTGGATCCACAACTTCTGTTCCATTACTTCCTGCTTTTCACAGAAGAACCTAGGACACCCCTGGGAGCTTGGGCGTGTGAGGGTCTAAGCATGACTGGAAAACAAGACCATGCCTTTTGTTTCAGTGCTGCCTGCTGGCCTCTTGCTTAGACAGAGGAAAAGCTGAGGAACAGCCTGACTCAGTCAAGATGACCTCTGTTGGCAGACGAGAGCCATGGCATCTCCTGACAGCGTAGTTTTGTAGGCTGTAGGAGATGATCATTCATTGTTCCTGCGAAACACCCCACAGGAAGTGGATGGCGCGTGCACACACAAGCACGGCCTTGTGTGTTCTTTAATGACAGAGCATGCTGGTAACCCTTCAGTATGACGTGCCCAAATAGAGTAAGACCGCCACCCAACTGACTCATTCTGCAGGAACCGGTCTTCAGAAAAGTTCAGAGAGACAGAGGAATGGAGAGCGGCACTGGCAAATGTACACAGAGGCTCACTGAGTGGCATACTCTGTTTTCCTTTATTCCATCCCGGCCCAGAGCTGGCTGTTAATGCCCGCTCTCAACATTGGAGCTTAACCAGTCTCGCCCTCTTTTCTTTTTTTCCTAACTTGGTCTGAAACATGCCTTCTTCCTTCTAAATTTAGGAATAGAATAGTGCCTTCTTCTGCCTTTGGGTTGTGTTAAATGTTCCATGTAACCGCGTACCCTACCTGTAACTGTTACAAACAAGATTTCTAACGGGTCCGTAGTCTATCTCCCAGGAGCTGTGGCTCCCCTGTGTTCTCAGTTTCAGTCCAAAAGTAGCACCTGTAACTCTGCCTTTTTTTACTCAGAGTTTACCAAGTAATAGAAAAACGACCCCATTCACAGAAGTTCACAAGAATCTAAAAATGATCTTAAAAAGAAATGTGAAACTTAGTTGAAGACCACTATAAGAATTTGTTAATTACACATAAAAGAAGACTTTCAAATGTCAATTCTGTCTGAATTTAAAGGTTTGGTGCAATCCCAATCAAAATTCTTAATGCGATTTTTCTTTTTTGTTACAAAAAGAACATTATTATAATGATCCTCTGGCTACACATTATTAAGAAGAGAAATTATGCACTAGCTTCTGTGTTAATACATATTTTATATCTACAGTGATTGGATCACTTTTGCTCTGATCAATTTTTTTATTTTCTTTATTGAATTTATTGGGGTGACATTGGTTAATAAAAGCGCACAGGTTTCAAGTGTATAGCTCAATAAAACCTCATCTGTATACTGCACTGTGTGCTCACCACCCAAAGTGTCTTTCTGTCCCCATTTGTCCCCCCTTCGCCCACTTCTACCTCCCCCTCCCCCTTTTTTCCTCTGGCTGTCACCACACTGTTGTCTGTGTCTATGTACCATATATATATATTTTTTTTTTTTTTGCGTAATTCTTTCATCTTTAGTCACCCAGCCCCTCAATACCTCTCTCCTTTGACAGCTGTCAGTCTTTGCTTTGTATCTATTATTCTGTTTCCATTTTGTTTGTTAATTTATTTTGTTCATTATATTCTACATATAAGTGAGGTTGAAGGTATTTGCCTTTCTCAGACGGGCTTAATAATTTATTAATTAGTATAATAATTTCCAGGTCCACCTATGCTGTCAAAAAGGGTAAGGTTTTCTTTTTTATTGCCAAGTAGTATTCCATTGTGTAAATGTACCACAGCTTGTTTTATCCACTCATCTGCTGATGGGCACTTGGTCTGCATTCAAATCGTGGCTCTTGTAAATAATGCTACCATGAGTATAGGGGTGCATATATTCTTTTGGTTTATTGTTTTGGGTTTCTTTGAATATATTCCCAGAGGTGGAATCACTGGGTTACAGGGCAGTTCCATTTTTAATTTTTTGAGGTATCTCTATACTGTTTTCCTCAGTGGCTGCACCAGTCTGCATTCCCACCAACAGTGCATGAGGGTTGAGGGTTCACTTTCTCCACATCTTCACCAGCACTTGTTCTTTGTTGATTTATTGATGATGGCCATCCTGACAGAAGTGAGGTGATAGCTTGTTGTTTTAATATGCATTTCTGGGCTAATAAACCTTTTAGAGTGTTAAAAAAATTTAATTCCATTTTTATCTAAGTAGTATCATTTTTAGAATATGCATGTTAGCTAGAATCAAATTAAATAGGCTCTCTTTGTACAATGATAGAGGGAACACAAACTAGAATATTATTGGTAATATGCAACTAGCGCTTTAGAAGTACTTGTACCTTTTATATCAATAATTCCATTTCTAGAAAACTATTCAAAGGAAATAATCATAAAACAGACAAAGATTATTAGGGATATCTCATTATAATAAGAACTGGTATGTCAGAAATGCAACAATCAGACTTCCAGCCAAGATGGAGTCCTAGGTAGACACACCGCGCTTCCTCGCACAACCAAAAGGACAACAAATTTAAAAACAAAAAACAACCAGAACTGCCAGAAAACCGAACTGTATGGAAGTCTGACCACCAAGGAGTTAAAGAAGAAACACTCACCCAGAATGGCAGGAGGGGTGGAGACGGGCAGCCAGGCAGAGAGGACTTGCAGTGAGGCAGCAGCTAGAGGACCGGGGGTCCCACATTCACGTGCAGATAAACCGGGAGGAAAAACTGGGGAGCGAGACAGACCTGCGACTCAGGGTCCCAGCGGAGAAATAAAGCCTCAAAACCTCTGACTGAAAACACCTGTGGGGGCTGAGGCAGCGGTGGATAAACTCCCAGCCTCACAGGTGAGTCCGTTGAAGAGATCCACACAGGAATCAACACCAGAGGGGCCCGATTTGCTTGTAGGTAGTGAGGGAAGTGACTGAAAGCTAGAGAGAGTCGAGCAAGCGGCACTGTTCCCTCTCGGACCCCTCCCACGTACAGCGTCACAACGCACCTTGGGTTACCCCGCCCTGATGAACATCTAAGGCCCCACTTCTTACTATGTAACTGGCATGCTGAGACCAAAAAAATGGCCCAAATGAAAGAACAGATAAAAGCTCCAGAAATGATACAGCTAAGCCATGAAGAGATAGCCAACCTATCAGATGCATATTTCAAAACACTGGAAATCAGGATGCTTATAGAATTGGTTGACTATGGTCACAAAACAGAGGAAAAAATGAAGGCTATGCTAAGTGAAATAAAGGAAAATGTAAAGGGAACCAACAGTGACAGGAAGGAAACCAGGACTCAAATCAATGGTTTGGTGCAGAAGGAAGAAAGAAACATTCAACCAGAACAGAATGAAGAAACAAGAATTTGAAAAAATGAGGAGAGGCTTAGGAACCTCCAGGACATCTTTAAACATTCCAACATCCAAATCATAGGGGTGCCAGAAGGAGAAGAGGAAGACCAAGAAATTCAAAACTGATTTGAACAAATAATGAAGGAGAACTTCCCCAATCTGGCCAAGGAAATACACTTTCAGGAAGTCCAGGAAGCTCAGAGTCTCAAAGAAGTTGGACCCAAGGAGAAACACACCAAGGCACATCATAATTACATTAGCCAAGATGAAAGAGGAGAGAATCTTCAAAGCAGCAAGAGGAAAGGAGAAAGTTGCCTACAAAGGAATTCCTGTAAGACTATCAGCTGATTTCTCAAAAGAAATGTTGCGGGCAAGAAGGGGCTGGAAAGAAGTATTCCAAGTCATGAAAGACAAGGACCTACACCCAAGATTACTCTATCCAGCAAAGCTATCATTTAGAATGGAAGGGCAGATAAAGTACTTCCCAGATATGGTCAAGTTAAAGGAGTTCATCATCACCAAGCCCTTATTATATGAAATGTTAAAGGGACTTATTTGAGGAAAAGAAGATCAAAACTAAACAGTAAAATGAAAACAAACTCACAACTATCAACAATGGAATCTTAAAAAAAGACAAAAACAAACTAAGCAAACAACTAGAACAGGAACAGAATCACAGAAATGGAGATCACACGGAGGGTTATCAGTGGGGGGAGTGGGAGAGGGAGAGAATGGGGGAAAAGGTACAGAGAATAAGTAGCATAAATGGCAGGCACAAAATAGACAAGGGGAGGTTAAGAATAGTATAGGAAATGTAGAAGCCAAAGATCTTATATGTATGACCCATGGACATGAACTAAGGTGGGGGAATGCAAGTGGGAGGGGGTGTGCAGGATGGAGGGGAATAAAGGGGGGAAAATGGGACAACTGTAATAGCATAATCAATAAAATGTATTTTAAAAAAGAAATGCAATGATCAAGGACTGATTAGATAAAATCTGACATAGTCATTCATTGGAATATTATGTAGCCCTTACACTGAGGTTTTCAAAGAACGTTGAATGACCAAGAATGTTGATGTGATCATGTTAGGTTAGCAAGGAGCACTGCCAGACAGTATCAGCAGTGCTGCCGTTCCAATGTGATGTGTTTTAATGTACATGAGGGAAAAGATCGACAGGCAAAATAGTCAAAATATTCACAAGAATTTTCACTATTTGGTAGCGTAATAGACAATTAAATTTCCGTCTTAATATTATTTCATAGCTTTTGTTTATGTACAGTGAGATATTATTTTTATAATCAGAATAATAAACACTAAAATTAAAGCCCACTTCTTTAGCCACATCTCTCTAAATTTGAAATTCAAGTAGACAAATAAGCAAAAATATAGAATATTTGAAAACTATAGTCAAATTTAATCAAATAGATATATAAATAGATCTAGAACTTGGGATCGAAAGCATTTTTCTCTTATCTACAGAACATTTACAAAATCATTAATATCTTGACCATGAAGAAAATCTTACTAAATTTTTAAAAATTTAAATATTTTCTAAATATAAGCCAGTGAAACTTGAAATTATCAGCAAAAAGCCAGCCATAAATAACACTGCTTGTAAATAAGGCTTTTCTAAATGATTCCTAATTTAAAGAGGAAATCGATATATTAATATTTTTTTGTAACACAGCATTCCTTCCGTATCTGCAGAGGATACGTTTCAGAACCCCCAGGGAATGCCTGAAACTGCAGACGGTACTAAATCCTGCGTGAACTGTGTTTTCTCCTATGCACACACACCTGGGATAAGTTCTCACTTGTAATCAGGCACAGTAAGAGATTAACCATAGTAACTAATGATGAAGTAGAACAGTTATAACCATACTGTAATACACATTGTGTGAATGTGTTCTCAAATACCTTATTGTTCTGCACGCACCCTTCTTGTGATGACGTGAGATGACAGAATGTCCACGTGGCGTGGTGAAGTGAGGCAAATGACGTGGGTGAAACTCCCTCACTCACTTTTATGCCCCACAGAGTACATATGTGTCACATAAAAATTTATTTTGAGTAAATTTCACATTCAAATTAATCTCATCAGATTGAGAGGTGCCTTTCGCATATTCATTCAATGCACATTTATTGGCTATCTCCTGTGCCAGCTGCCCTGGGGTACAGGGATGAGTAAGATGCAGCCTTGAGAAACTTGTGACAAGGGGAAATAGTAACTGATATTAGAAATAAAATCTTTAAAGTATTTATTTTTTCTCAGGTAGAGGATTGCCATCTATTTGGGCACAGGCTGGGGCCTTGCAAATTTTTAGCTATGGTACCATTGAAAGAAAAATACTTTGCCCTGGCCAGTTGGAGCATTGTCCCATAGACCAAAGGGTCACGGGTTCAACTCCCAGTCAGGGCACATACCCAGGTTGCTGATTTTATCCCTAGCTGGAACATGTACAAGAAGGCAAACAATCGATGTTTTTCTCTGTCACATCAGTATTTCTCTTTCTCTCTCCCATCCTCTCTCTCTGAAAACCATGAAAAAAAAGTCCTCAGGTGAGGATTAAAGAAAAGAAAGAAAAATAATTTAAATCAGGCTTATCTTCAAAATTTATCAGTATCAAGACTCTGAACTTGATCCAGTTTTCTTCACATGCATACTCAAAAAAAGATTACCACTGGTTATAAGGTAAAAATTAGGATAATTGCATTGAATCACAGTTATGATTACCACTTTTTAAAGAGGGACAAAAATGCTGAATTGATTGGCAAAATACTAATGTTAGATGTATCAGTAATTCTATGATGATGTTTGCTTTATTCAATCTGGTTTTACCAAAATATATTTATTCACTTAAAGAATTTCCTTTTGCTTAGCATTTTTCTTCTTTTTTCTAGGAATTTATTTTATCAGAAGATTATAACAAGATGACTCCTGTGAAAAACTATCAAGGTAGGCATGAGAGCAGTGCGTTCCCGGGCCTGGACTTTGGAAGGTTTCCTGGTGGCTCCCCCGCCGCAGGAGGGGCCTTCCTTGAAAGTAGGCTTGCTCTTTAGAACAGAGCAAGAAGCGGAGGTTGCGATTACCCCTGTTTTAGAAGGAAGATGCTGAGGCCTGAAGAGGTAAGCTGACTGGCCTGTGGTGCCACAGCTGGTCCAACGCAGGGCCTGACCTGCTCGGTGTGGCTGCTGAGCCCGCAGCCTTTGGCCTGTGGCCTCCTGCCCACGCCACCACCCTGCTCGCAGCTGTGCGGCAGGCGTGGAGATTCGGCAGCGCTGGGAGTGAGCTGCTTCGCGCGGGCTCAGCTGGTTTTGGTTACGTGCTGTAAAAGGCTCAGCATGTGTAACTGTCTAAGGGATGTAGCTTCACCACCTGGACAGAGTACAGCAGGCCATTTCCTTCCTGTGGACTGAGAGTAATGTTTGCACGGATTTCTATGTCCGGGCCAATGATGTCGCGGGATCAGAACATTGGACCTCGTAACACTTTGAGGTCATTCCATCCAAATCTCTAGGCCTCATTTATCCCGTGTGGCCATCCAGCATCTCCTCGGAAGCTTCCAGAGACATAGCGACCCATGCTGATTTGGGAAAATGCTAAGAATTGAGTTTTTCAGTTGTGGTTTTTGAACCAAAATTATTTCCCTATAGATTTAGTCCCTTATTTTTTTCACATGTCACTTCTTTGAGTAACTGTATTTATGGAGTACCAGTCATTGTTCTAATAACTGAGGGTTATAATAGTGAACAAGACAGGTAGCATCTGCCTAGAAGCAGTTCACAATCGCATGGAGGACACAGATGGGTCACCAGACCATTGAAGTGCTGTGTGGTGAGGGAGCATGTGATACCTGGCTCCCTGGCATCTGTCATCAGTTTGGCACAAATAAACTCCTATGAAAAAATAATAATGTTATGTGCCAAGTGCTAGAATGTTCCCCTATTGGACTTTGCTCAGCCCATTAGAGCTACAAAAACTAGGTATACTCTCTCTTACACATGACAGCTTTTTCGTGATTTTAACAGAGCCATGAGAATTCCAACCCCTTTCCATTTTCCCTTCTCTTTTCTGGCCTATGCATTTTATATTTTCCTTTACGTGACCTGAGCTTTTGCTCTTTGACATATTTTTGGAATTGTCTTGGTCACAATCTTGGGCTGTCATGTTGTACTGTTGGGGCCATTTAAAAACCGTGACACGTTGTGATGTGCAGCCTGTAAGGTGGCTTCTAGTGACCTTTGCCTCATGGTATTCGTGTCTCTGTCCTTGAGTGTGGGCTGGACCTAAAGCATGGCAGGGACATCGCTTTCCACATTAGATTACAGAAGACGGGGCTTCTGTCCTGCTCGCCCTCTCCTGTTGCCTTGCTCCCTTTCCCAATGGAAGCAGCTGCTGCTCTGTGAGCTAAGGAACCGAGCGGAGGCCACGTCACAGTCAGAGAGGACCCAGAGCCCTCGGTCAGCAGCCCGTGGGGGCTGAGTCACGTCAACACTGTGTGAGAGGCTTGGCGTCAGCTCCTCCCTCTGCCAGGCTTTCAGATGAGACCACAGTCCACCTCCCTTCCGTCCCGAGAGAGACCTTCCAGGGAGGCACCGAGCCGAGTGGCACCCTTGTCACATAAAAACTGGGACGTGCCCCTGTAGAGAGGCATTCCCCAGCCGCCAACGAGAGCCCCTTTTCTAGCCTGTGTCCACGGGTTCCAGGGAGGGAGAAGAGAGCGCTGCATCTCTGGACCGCGCTCTACCAGCCTCCTTTAGGAGGCCTTACAGTTGTTGTCTTGCCTCTTGGTTTTCAGCACATCAGAGCAGAGTGACGATGGTCCTGTTTGTCCTGGAGCTGGAGTGGGTGCTGAGCACGGGGCAGGACAAGCAGTTCGCCTGGCACTGCTCTGAGAGTGGCCGCCGCCTGGGAGGTTACCGCACCAGGGCTGGGGCCTCGGGCCTGCAGTATCCTTTGCTGGAGAAAATTCCTTGGTGGGAACTTAGCTGCTGACTTCTTTCTTTCATGAAAATTTTGGGTATGTGCAACTTGAAAGTTGTTGTTTTTTTTGATTTGTGACTTGCCCTGCTGATTAAGATACTCACAAACTTCTCTAATGCACAAATCCTCATAGAGGAGGAGTGAAGGGAGGTTGTTTCACCTAAAGTAACAGACCCTGCCGAATAGAGGTTGTGGTCCACTATGACCTGAAGCCTGATATCTAGATAGAACACAGCCCAGACTGTGAGTCTCAGCTGTGACAGGGAATTGTGGGACGTGGAGATAAAACCATCACCGAAATGCAGTCTTTGATTTTGTACAGAAGTACAGATACTAAGGTTGTGAACACCACCATCAGTGACTGACAGAACCACAGGATTCCCGTTCATTTAAAAACTTGTTGAGAGGCGGCCGTGCCAGGATCCTAGGAGGTTAGCTGGCATCTGCAGACTTTGTTCCAGGTCCGAGACTTCCGGGATATGCAGAGCGATAGTATGTTTATCTTCCAAGTCTCCAGGCCCATGAGCTCCACATGATCACCTGCTAATGCCGAGTGACCGTCACATCTGGCCCACTGGGCTCCGGCGAGCACAGGCCTGACAAGCATGAAGCCTGTCGGATGATGCTAGCCCCGGAAGGAGAAAAGAGCCCTGGCCTTCCTAATTCAAAATCACAGAACTCTCTTCACCTTCTAGCAAATGAGGAAATAGGGGGAAACAGGTCACTTGTCAGCCAAAGCTGGAAGAAATAGTAAGACCTGCTTTCGAATTTTCATCTCGTTTGTAAACTGCCTATTCGGTGATTCTCAGCAACCCGAAAGGTGCCTTGCTCTTTCTTGCAGCAGCTGCATTTGTGTGTATATAGGCCAATGGCCCTCTCACTTTCCTCAGGGAAATACAACATGAACGAGCTAATAAGGGCCTGTGCAGAAGGTTGTCAAAGTGGCAAATTACCAGGAAGACCAGAAGCAAGGATGATAACAAATGAAGAGCAGGATCAACTGATCTTTGAGAGGGTGGTACCACCTGTTCATAAAAGAAATTCCAGAGCTTCTTTTTTAAAAGCCAGTTCAGATGAGCCTCATGCCTGAACTACAGGAATTCTGTACTGAAATACAGGAATTCTCTTGCAAGTAGGTCGATGATTTCTTCTCGTGTTCTAGCCGGAAGGGCCTTAGCGGTCACGCTGTCCAGCTTGTTGGACAGGTGAGCCGGCCGAGGCCCAGGAAGGGTCACGGCCTTATGTGCGGCCGCCCACTAGTGGGTGGGAAAATCACCACCGGAACTGGGCGCTCTGCTTGGACTGCAGTGGTTTCCTGTCTCACCGCGTTCCCCCCTGGCCAGCAGGACCTAAGGCACCAAGACACTTGGTTGTGAATATGCTGGCCTCTGTCACCAGCCAAGCCGATTGATTCATCTTCTGCATCACTTAACCAAGTCTAGAAATAGAGAAAAAATACAGATCTTGCCCAGGAGAAGTTTACTTGTTTAAACTCTCTGAAAATGAAAACCAAAAGACAAATACACGGAATTAAATTTCTCCTGATTGTGGTAGTCTTGACCCTCCTCAGGGTCTCCAGAAGTCACCCTCATTTTTCAACTGTTTCCTTTGGTCACACCCTATGTGGTTTACCAAGCCGATGATGATGATGATGAGGATGATGATGATATTGGATATCAGAAGCCTGTGTGTGACACCCAGTGGCTTCATCTCCAGTATCCACGGCACCGCCAGCCTGACCTTGCTGTTCAGGCGGAGGGGAGCTTCAGCACTGCAGACAGACAGGCCCTTCCGGAAGATGCCCTCGGGTCCGCCAGCTCTGCCTCCCTAGCTCCCGCGGTGGAGCCGCACTGCCCGCGCTGGCCCCTGGGGGCCTGTACACCCCAGGGCTGCACACAGCCGGCGCCACAGAGCTGCTCCTGCCCGAGTCTCCGCCGGGACCACGTGGCTTTCCCAGGGCTACACACGGCTCTCTGCCTGGTGCGCAGACTGTGGGCCTGTACAGCGTGGTTCACGGGAAGATCCAGTTGTCAAACCCACTTTCCCACGGACACCACCCACTCCCACCCCTCTCTCTCTCTTCTTTTGGCCACTGATCATACCAACAGGTTTTTTCATTTGTTTTGTTCATGTGTGTGTGAGATAAGGGAAGAAGAGGCTAATCTGCAACAACATAAAATGTTCCGAATAATAGCATTACCCTCATTTCTCCTCATAACGGGCACTGGGTGGTGTAGACGAGAGACCTCTGCCATCTCCACCTGTCCTTCATCAAGCCAACAAGTGACAGAATGCATCACACTGAATTCAGCACTTTTCCTTCTTTCAGGCCTTTGTGTGGAAAGTAAATATGCAATGAAAATAACCAAAATTGAAGTAGAGGAATAAGGGAAGACAAAGAGGCTGACCAGTTTACAAACTGAATTATCAATTTCTGAGTAACCTTCAGATCTTTGGTTGCTTTAGCTAAAGATCGGAAGCTTCACATATTAAATGGTCTAAATACCAACATCGACAACAACAATCACAGTAACAATGCAGAGAAGAGAAAGAGTAACTCACATTTGCGTCCCTGAGCATTTTTTGGTGCTTCTACATGTTCCTCTGTTCACCACGAACACAGTAAGGTGAAGTAGACACGGAGAGACATAACTCCCATTTTCACAGTGTAGGAACCAAGGCCCAGAGAGGGGCCTGTGGCTCCCCACTTGCTCGAGGTCACAGAGCTGCTCCCTGGCGGCACCAAGGTTAGCGTTTGGGCATCGGAGCCCTTTGGCTCGCCCTGCGCACAGCCGCACACAGCAGAGTGAGGGTATTTCTCCGAGACCCTGTGGCAGGTTGATGGGAGACATAGAACCACTTCCTCCCCGACTTGACTTCCTACTGTGTAAATCGGCCAGCGCTTTGTCTGGCCTCCCCTTGCCGTCTCGTCGTTGGCCCCGTGTAATCCCATTTTGCGTGCTTCCACAGCAGAACGCGGGTCGTCTTCATCTGAAGATTCCGTTCATGTTGGAGATGTTTTCAGGATATCACCTATGTAGTGAAATGTCTTTCCACCAAATAGCCCCTTAGGCCTAGTCCTGTTCAGGGAAAAGAGTGCTGGAAGGCTATTAAGATGACCTCGATTTTCATGTTTCCAATATCATTCTTAACGCCAGTCACTCTGGCTTGGAGGTTGTGCTATATAATTTTATCTCGGCCTCTTCCAGACAGCTTCAGTGGAGTTCATGTTTTTTAAAAAGAATTCTATTATTTGCCTGCAGTTATAAAGACTGCTGGGTATCGGATTGAGTCTTTTTTTAATCTGCATTCTTATAATTAATCAAGATAAATTTAAGGTGATCTTATTTCATACCAATCTTAATATAGTTTTACATGTATCTACTTGTTTGTAGAGAAAACTTTTCTCCCTTGTTCTTGAGACTGGAAGAATTTGTTATGCTTTTGTCCCCCTTCACTTTTTAAAAGAAACGTTAACTACAGGAATTTCAAAACCTGCACCAAATTGGAAAAAACCGTATAATGGACGCCTACATGCTCAGTCACTCAGGTTCACTGTTGGTTCTTCCCTCCCGTTTTGCTTTCTCTCTTTTTGCTGGAGTATTTTAAAGCAAATTCCAGACCTGATGCCATTCCATCCTTACAGACTTCATTGTGCACCTCTAAAAAAATACGGACTTTTAAAAATAATCGTGATGCTGTTATTACTCCTAAAAATTTATGATCTCAACAATCTCAATTGTTGAATAATTGATCCATTTTTAAAATTTTACTGTTTCTAAAATGGCTTTTTGCAGCGATTTCGTTTGAAATTGGGTGCAGGCAAGGCCATACGTTGGATCAGGTTGTTCTAGTTCCTCAGTCTCTCAGTCTCTCGGCTTAGAGCTGAGACCCCACTCCTTTTTTACGCCACTGTCGAGGTACCGAGTCGGTCCTCCGCCAGGGCGCCGTCAACCCGCTTCCTGCAGTGGTCGGTGGACGGCCCCTCTGCCCCGAAAGCTGCCTCTGCAACCTTGACTCCGCACAGATTCAGCTTTTGGCAGGAACACTCGGTGATGGCGCTGCTGTGCTGCGTGTGTCTGCGCAGCAGGAAGCACATGGCGGGGGCTGTGGTCCTTCTGGGTGGCCCGGCTTGATCGGGGCGGGGCTGGCGGCCGCCCCCTGCAGTGCGGTCCCCGTGCTAGCCTCCCACGGAGGGTCTCTTCCACTGCTGATCTTGGCCTGAGTCAGTTCTTTCACTCAGGTTGCAAAATGGTGACTTTGCAATCCTATCATTTTTGCACATGAATTAGTTGGGATTCTTCTATAAAGCAGAACTGTACCTCATTTAAGTAGGGCTATTTGATTACCCTGAAATACAATCAATATGGGAAAAGCAGCATAAATTCTTAATGATTTCTCTAATTGCTCATTTTCAGGTAGAGATTTAGTGCCCTGGTTACCTCCAGTAGGGATCTTTTATAAACTCTTAGGGTTTGTTTGTTTGTTTTTTAAGTAATATATTCAGTAAATTTCAATAAATTGCCTTTTTAAAATGCTCATATTGTTCCATCTTTGGCCAGTAAGAGCCCCATCATCTTGGCTCCTCTGTCCTTTTTTTTCCTTGCTAAATAAAACCAAACATTTATTTACACCAAAGAATTCCAACACTGGATCTTCCACGTATGAAGGACAAAGCATTATATATATACATACACACACATACACATATATACACACACACATATATACACATATATACGTGTGTATACACACACACACACACATACACACCCACAGCAAGGGCTGGCAGGGCCGTAACAGGAGGGCACAGCATTTCCCCACAATGACAGGTCTGCCGGGCCATTGTCACTGAAGACAGTGGCTCTGCTCCGGCCTCTCAGTAACACTCACAAGGCTGAGGGGCGGGTCTTCTCACTGGGTGGCTGGTGAGGAAGGGAAGGGGAGGGGAGGGCGAGGAGAAGGTAGAAAGCTTAAAATGAAACAGTGTGGCCGCATCTCCCATTAGCTCTTAAAGCCTTGTTAGCAGGAAACCTATACAGACAGTGTTTTTCTTTTGTAAAAGCAATAAAATTATACCCAGTGACTAACATGATTCAAAAGGGTGAAGTCAAAGAAAATGGAACAAGGTTTTGCCTTCCCCCTCCTACCAGCTCTAGAGCCTGTTGGGAGATGAAAGGGGAGAGGACCAAGGGAAAGAGCCTGGGGGGAAGGCTGTTCAAGTGCTAAACTAAACTGCAGCGGGAGTTCCAAGTGCTCTAAGTGCGTTGGAATTAGGCTGAGGTCAGTAAGACACGACTCATCCTGTGTGTTTGGGGCACAGCCCCACAGTTGAGGACAGCCTCCTTGCTCTTTGGCAAGTCCGTCTTGTCCCTTCCTGTCCCGGTCCTGCAAGGAGCTGCTGCTTTTAGCATTTAGAGATGGCTAGAAAATACATGCATGTCTTACTTTGGAAAAGAAAATAAATTATATATAACATTTCTGATTCAAATGCAACATTACAAGATTTTTACTTTAGTGTTGTACTTGACTCTTTTATCTTGGGCTGAAAAATCTTGGTGCCTAACACGTTAACATAGTTCCTTATCTGCTTTGTCCTATGGTTTATTTACGTTGTTTTAAAATAATACTAGTAAAATTATAATAACAAGACTGCCGAAAGAGATTTGAGGTTTCTCTGCGGTTCTCTTTTCCTCAGACTGTATTCTACAAAGGACGCGCAGTCACAATGCTGTGTTTTAAAGTCGCTTGAAATTCTGTTAACTGTTTGGTTTTATCACCAATTTGCTATTTAGGCTCATTCATTTTACATTATTGTCAATTTGGGGCATTTTTTTGTTTGTTTTAATTTTATAAATATTTCTAATGGGTAAAATAATTACAAGATTCCAAAATGGAAACTATATACGATGATAGAGAAGTCTCACTCCCATGCCCCCACAGCTTGCCCCTCCCTCCCACACAGGCAGCCCTTTCTGTTAGGGCTTGGCCCGCCCTTCCGGGGCTTCCTTTTCCCAATGTGAGCACACGCTCTCACGTGCCTTGGTTTTAACCCACTTAGTAATATACCCTGCGCGTTCCTGCATGTCCACCTCTTGTGGTATGGTGGCCTTTTTCTCCCCTGCATAGTACCCCATTGCATGGATGTGCCGTGGTGGATTGAGTAAGTCTCTGTTTGATGGACTTTCAGGTTGTTTTCAGACTTTAGCTGTTACAGGGGTCCCATGGATTGAATAGTGTCCATCATGTGTCATTTGTCCTTTGGCCCATGTATCTCGGGGACAGCTCTCTGGAGGCAGGATTGCTAGGCATTATCAACCTGGAAATCTCACTGGAGACTCAGCACCTCGGATTTTTACTGGAGGCTGGTCACCTGGGCCACCTCCACGTGGCATGTACCAGATTTTCAGACCCTCCCAAGCAGGTGTCTGTCATAAGCCATAGTGTCTGTGCAGTCATGGCACAGGGAGCCACTCTTGCCTGTTAACGGTGGAAACTCCTGGCGCCCACGTTCCCTGATGCCACGCCAGGCTGTTAGGCCACCTTTCGAAGGAGAGCAGCCAGGCCTGCTGGGTGAATGCTTTTTTTGCATAGCTCCATGTTCATTTCTTGAACTATTCATTCATATATTTTGCCTATTTCTCTATAGCCTTTTTCTTGATTGCTCTTTTTATATATTAGGGATTTGCGCTTTTTGTGATGTGTGTTGCAAATATTTTTTCAATCGGTCTTTTAGCTTTGATTATGTATTTGTTGGTTGTTTGTGTTTTTGAATAATAGCCTCTTCCACCCCAGGGTTATAAAGGAACTCTTCCATCTAGAACGTACATTTTTAATTTTTTCCATTTAGATCTCTATTTGGAATTTGTCCTGGTATATAATGTGAAATACAAATCCTATTTAATTTCTCCAACTGACTATGCAGTTTGTGCTAGTATCTTTTTTATTTATTTATTTATTTATTTATTTATTTTTAAAGACACTAATTGATTTTTTTTAAGATTTTTTTATTTTTATTTATTTTTAGAGAGAGGGGAAGGGAGGGAGACAGAGAGGGAGCGAAACATCAATGTGAGGTTGCCTCTCACATGGCCCCCACTGGGGACCTGGCCTGCAACCCAGGCATGTGCCCCGACTGGGAATCGAACCAGGACCCTCTGGTTCCCAGCCTGCGCTCAATCCACTGAGCTACACCAGCCAGGGCTGTTTTTTATTTTTCAATCCATCTTTTTCTTTTCACTGGAAGAGCCACCTTTATGAGCCCTGAAGCAAATTTCTACATGCTTTGGAGTCTATTTCTAGACCCCCTGTTCTGCTGCACTAGCCCGCTTATGCGCCAGTTCCACATTTTTAATCAAAGACACTTTACAACATGTTTCAGTGTCTGACAGGGCTCGCCTTCACCATCACATACCGTGTTACTATTGTTTTCAGAATATTTCTGGCTCTTCTTGCTTATTTATTTTTCTATATATACTTTAGAATGAACATATCTAGCGCTAGGAAAAATTGTTGGTATTTCTGTAGGGATTATATTGACTGTATAAATTCATGTTGTGGGAATGGGCATCTCTATCCCTCTCAGCCCACCTGTCCGACAGTACTGCGTCTTCCTTTTCATTCTGTGTCCACCTTTGTATCTTTCAGTACGGTGTCCCAGCTGTCGCCCTTTATTGTTTTCGTAAAGCCCTCCACTCGATTCTGAGAAACATTCCTTAATGCCTACATGATAGATTTGACGTTGAAACCCGGCATGTGTTTATTGGTGACCATTCAGGCCAAGTCACCATCCTCAAACTGGAGCCAGAGACCTGCACCCTGGTCACAGCATTCAGAGGACATACAGGTGGGACTGACCGCAGAATCGCCACGTGCTACCTGCCCTCTCAGGGGGCTGGCGCCCTGAGCTGCGTGGTCTGGTGTTCGGATAACAAGTTGCGAAGGTGATGGTGCACCCTGGGCTTGCGCAGAGGTGCGCCTCATGCACATGGCCGATTTCCGAATGGCTCAGTAAGATCGAATGTGTCAAAAGTTTCCAACATCAGTCCAAACAAAAAAAGGAATCTATCTGTTTGGAAAATGTGGTGATTTGGTTCTTTGTCATGCGGCCCTGCAGAAAGCCAGTGCTGGCACGTGTCAGTGAGACCTTGTGTGAGACCAGGTGGCCACTGCGCAAACCCCCGCAAGCCAAAGGGACGGCTGCCTCAGTCTGTCCTTGCCCTCTTTGGGTCAAGGAGGTGTGGGCAAGACAGATTCCCACTCCCCAGACAAATGAAATGGAAAATATGTCTATTGTGGGTAGCCAGGTTGCATCACAGGTAAAAGTTCCTCGTTAACTACCCTTCCTTTGGGGCTCTTTGTGTGACTGGTCTGCCCAGAGTTGTTTAGACAAGGTGCAGGGAGAGAAAAGATCCATGTTTAGGCTTTGAAGGTCTTGAACAGATGACGAGGATTGATTTTTGTACTAGTATTTTTAATATGTGATATTAACCTTGCAAACTAAGTCACTGCCTGTCTCTGTGGTTTCTTAGTGGGTGTCTGCAGATGACACCCTGGCCGAGTACAGAGCAAGGCTGATGTTGAGTTTAGACATCATACACGAACAAGAGTAGGTGACTGGGGATACACGTGGGATAGAACTTAGGTCATAAAGGACTTCTGAAAGGAAAGCGAGAATGTTAAATCCAGGGGAAAAGATTTTTAAAAGATCATCTGAGTCATCTCTGCCTCTGGGAGGAAGAATACACAGAAGTAGCCCCCTGCGGCCAGGACTCAGTTCTGGATTTCTCTTTTTTAGCCACTTACACCCTGGCCAACGGGGCCTGGTCAGACCCAGAACTCTCCCTGCTCAGGAATCTTAAACCGTTTCACTGCTGACTTCAGCCTCCTGATCTTTCACTTCCCTAAACTGTTATCCAACTGGACTTGCTCTCCTCCTTGTTGAGAAGTCGGGTCCTTGATCCCTCACTTCCCTGTGTCTCTGTCCCACCTTTCCTTCCTTCCCAGGTGTGCGTCTCTTCAGCCATGTGCTTCCCCGCATGCTCGGCTCAGGGCCCCCTTGCTCTTCCCTCGTGGTGAATGTCATCCAAGACTCGCTCACTGTCCACACCCTCTCCTCGCGCTGCCAGCCCCTGGGTCAGGACCTAGCTACAGGTTACGCTGCGAGTGAGCCCACCCTTACCAGTGCAGGTTCCTCATTCTAAGCCCGAATCAGGACCCGCGGCAGAATCCCTCCACGTGATTCCTCTGTCTCATCACTCCGCTTCAACTGCTCTCCCCAAAGCGGCCTGCTGGTTGCCAAATCCCGCGATGCGTTCAGACCGTATCCTACATGGACCTCTCCAAGCATCTCCCATAGCGGCCCTGGCGTCCTGTGCGTCCCCGCGCTCCTCGGCCCCTGGGCACACTCTCTCTTGCAGTTCCCTCCGCACCTCCAGCTGCTCTTTCTCCTCTCCTCTGTGGTCCCCGGGGGTTCCGCCCCCTCGTCTTTCTGACACCCCGTGCGCTCTCTGGTTGACCTGAGCCACTGTCCTCAGTCACAGAAATAAAGGCACGGCCATCATCCTCATATTCCTCATGGCCCAGTGCAAGAGACAGAAGCTCAGCCAGCTGTGCCAGCGCAGGGAGGCAGGGGCGCCTCGCTTAGATGGCGGCGGGGGCTGGTGCAGGGCCGCTTCCCCCGGAGCTGCGACCGGAGTGAAGGAGGGGAGGAGTGCGGGTGGAATTTAGGAAAAATCGAGAAGAGCAGTCCAGGCAGAGAAAACCAGCGCGGCCCAAGGCATGGAGATGCGTGAGAGGGTGGCTCTCTCCAGAGCACTAGGAGCGCTTTCCGGCTGGACCTCGCAGTTGGAGGTAGGGGCAGCCAGAAAGGACGTGAGGGTCCGTTCAGTCCAGGGAGGGCCTTGTCCTGATGTCAGCCATTAGGGCGCTGTCTATAAGCACAGGTGCTACTCGATCTGAGTGGAAAGATTGTTCTGGCAGTGGGTGGCGAGTGCCCTTGGAAAGCTGGTGCCTGGACGGGTGGCCGTGGTCATGGGGGAGTGAGGAGTGGGTGGACGCGGGGTCAGAGTTGAGGTGGTGAGAGCTGCAGGCCAGAGGGGCTGGGTAGCCCCAGATCCAGGCGCGGAGCCTGACCTTTGGCGCTCACCCTGCGGGGGTGCATGGGATACGGCTGCCTGCAGGGCAGCACAGGGGAAGTAGCTGCTGCCTCCTGCAGTGCGAGGTGAGCCGGGGGTGGCCCACGGGTGTCCTGCCTCGTAAGGCAGTTCTAATATAAAATGTTGCCTTGACGTTGTATCTTCTCTTTCTCATAATGTTTAAAGCATTGTCTTAGGATTTCATCATGATGTTATCTTTGAGGAAGACAGGACATGGCTCAGGAAGGCCGCTAACAGACAGGAAGGCCAGTGTAGCGGGTCCAGAATTTAACTCGCTGTCACTCCTGGACAGTGTCTACCCATTGCAGCACGACTCATTTACAACTGGCACACAGGTGCCAACGGGAGTCCATGGTGATGCAAATGTTATAAAGCTCTTCCCGTTTAGTAGGCTCGTTCTGGACCCCCAGGGGTTACCTGTTCCCCTGGCTCCATCCGTCCCCAGGGTTAGCTGGCACAAATGGCATTAACTGGGTCTCTGCTCTCTTTTCCCAGACCAGGGGGATTTGAGCTGTGTGTTCTCCCATCCAAGAGAGCTGTGAACCATTTGCTGTCAGGCGACCTTGGTTGGGGAGACCAGGCCCTGCGATGCCCCTGCTGGCTGTCCCATGGTCCACGCTGTTTGGCCTTGTTTACTCCTCTGGTCTCGGTTTCCCTGTTCCACCCACCCAGGAGTTTCCCCAGCTTTTTACTGTCCTGCCTCACCAAAATACAAACCTACGAACCACAGTGCTATTTTTGTGTTCAGAGTTTTTACATGCAGCTTATTAACATTTTCCCAAGTTACTTTTCTCACTTCAGTGTGGTTGTACATTCATTTGTGATAACGGCCAGGTTCACTTGTTTCTACTTGTGCGGATCCACACCCCTCCCCCCACACACACGCACTCATCAGTTTTAATTATTTACTTGTGTATGAGAATGGGAAACAAACTCAGAACCAAACAAAAATACACAGTGAAGAGTGTCGCTCTCCTTCCTCCCTTCTCCCCGGCCTTTCCACACACCTACTGTTAATGAATCTCTTCAGTTTCTCATTTACCCTTAGTTTCTTAGATGAAAGGTAGCGTAAGGTAGGTAAGTCTTTGGTGCTTTATCTTTTTCACCTTACAGTCACTCCTGGAAATCACTTTCTATCCATCCGAGAGATCCTCATTCTTCCTCATACCTGCAGAGTACTCTGTGTGAATGCACCGTGGTTCATTCACCCGCTCTCTTGCAGGAGTGCTGAGGTGGTTCCCAGTGTCTCGCTGTTTCAGACAATGCTGAAATGAATAGCCTTGTGCATGTGTGTTTTTGTTGAATTATTTGGGGGGGGGGGGGCGGAGAGCCTTCAAGCTACATTCCTAGATGTGAGATTGCAAGATGACATGCTGAGCAAATAGATGGTTTTGTGAGATGTGACCCGCCCGACTGGGCGGGTTTGCATGCTCCTCAGCAGCGTGCGAGAGAGTTGTGTTGTGTGACACTGGCTCACACCAACACAGCACTGTAGGTGGTGAGAAGTGCTTAGAGTCGGGATGCATTTTGGAGGGAAAACCAGTTCAGAGTTTATGATGGATCACTTTGGGGGCTAAATTCTGTTTAAATTCTAGGCATCAATATTAACGGTCTAAGCCAGTAACTTCTTTTCATTCGTATGACATTTATGAAGCTCTTGGTGACTCTCACCTTCCTCTTGGGCCAGCCTTATTCTAATAGTCCAGAAACTGGTGTAACAGGTGATGCTAACTGCCCTAACAAGTACCTGTCAGCATTTCCGGGCCGTGACGCAGCAGCAGTTGGTTTTTCGCTCACGTATCAATCCTGTGTGGGGGGCTGCTCATCTGCAGCTCCTCCCGTGTGGTGACTTGGGGACCTAGGCTCCTCCTGCAGCGCAGCTCGTCCAGGCCCTGCGGTCTCGGTGTCCACGAGGAGGAAGTGGAAAGGGCCATCTTGACTGCCTAGGTCTGGAAGAGATGCAAATATTAGTGCTTCTACGGACTTTCTGGGCTCCCTCCTGGGTTCTGTTGCTGAGCACTGGCCACATGCCCCCTAGACCAAGATGGCCGGGGCGCGCGGTCCTGGCAGGACAGCAGTGTGCAGGCAGTGCTCTGTGGAAGGGGCCGTGCAGTCTGGGGGACAGTTAGGTGCCTCTGCCTCAGGGTGTGAGAGGAGAAGCCATCCGGGTACTGCGTGGGAATTCATACAGCTCTCGCAGGACGGAATGCATATCCTCAGCTAGTACACGGCCAAATACTGAGCGGTGGTTTTTTGTTTTGTTTTGTTTTGTTAAATATAACCATGGAGTTTAATAGCAGGGAAAGAAGAGGAGTTCTGCCGAAGGAGGAAACATTTAGCATTGAAAGGCTAGCTAAGTGTCACAGAGGAATTCCAAATAAGATTTATGGATTAAAAAAACCGATGTTTGTGTTTTCATTCATCTGCCTGTTCATTCATTTAGCAGACAATACTAGGGCCTGTCTGCTGCCGCCTCTGTGCTTGGTGCTGTGTGTGTGTGGGGGGGGGGGGGTCTGCGAGTGTGTGTGAGTGTCTGTGAGTGTGTGTGAGTGTGCGTGAGTGGCGTGGAGGGGCAGGAAGTGGTGAGGGAGGAGACAATCGCATGGACAGAAACATACATTGAATACAAGCGGATGTTGTGCCGCTATAGGAAGACACCATTAAGCATAATTCAGAATAGTGGAGGCTTTTTTTCCTTTTGATCTTGAAAAAAAAAAAACAAACCCTCTCACACAATTATATAAGAGAAACTTTCCTAAAAGCTTTTGAAGTGAAGCACTTTATTAGAACAAATTTATACTCTAAAGAAGAAAAACATCAGATTCCAATAAAAAGAAGCTATTTTATATTCTTTTCAGAATATACTGTTCTTTTTTTTTAAAAAGAATTTTAGATTTTAGTCTTTTTCAATAAATGTTTAAAAAATGCTTTTCACATTCTTAAGCGCTTGCAGGCGTCAGGGTACTGCCGGAGAAGACGTCTGCATCATATTTTGCAGCCACACCCCTGGCGGATGCTAACGGCAGGCGCCCGTGCCCCGCCCCTTGCAGAGCGGCGCTGTGTGAGGGTCCAGTGCAACTCCCACGCGGCCGGTGCCGCAGGGCCGGCGCGGTGGTGCCGTCAGCAGCGGTGGTCGTCACCCCAGCCACAACCCCTGTTACCGCTGCGGAAGCTGCCCGTCCAGAGGGAAATGATTTGCCCTGAATCTATAAAACCAAATTTCCAAAGAGAGGGAAGGAATTTCAAATTGACATTTTCGTCTAATTATAGCTGATGTTCAAGATTACAAAATCTAATTGAGCGTTTTGAAACCCTGTAAACTTCTCACCTATTACTGTCTGGGTAGGAGGTAGACAGCAGTTAAAAAAAATATGGCTAATATTTCCAAGCTGTGCCGTGTTTTCCATTCTGCTGAGAATTATGGCTATTGTTTAAAGGTCAGTTAATTGCCTTTTTCATTTCTCTTTGGTCTTTATAGTAATTGATTTTGTGGTGCATTTACATTTTGGGAAAAAGTGCTTTAGAGTGTGGGACTCTCATTCTCAGAGCCAATTTTTTTCTCTTTGGGGACTTACTGTTTGTTCTTCCAACAGAAACGGTATTGTGTGCCAGAAACCGCACTAGGCCCTAACTCGTCGGCATTCGCATTTGACTGGTGAATAACACTGTCCCTCTGTGACTAACGTCAGCGTGTCTGGTCTCTCAGGTGGGGTGACCGCCCTCTGCTGGGACCCAGTCCAGCGAGTGCTGTTCTCAGGCAGCTCCGATCACTCTGTGATCATGTGGGACATCGGCGGGAGAAAAGGAACTGCCATCGAGCTCCAAGGACACAAGTAAGACCACTGGTGCTTTATAAAGAACTCTTGAGAAAAGGCTCCCGGCTGAAAGCCGGGACAAAGGCGTGTGGGCCCGTCTCCATGGCGCAATCTTAGCATGGGAACAGACAAGGCAGGAAAGCAAAGAATGGCCACTGTGATTTATAGCTGTATGTAGGTATGTGTATTTACACCCCATTTTACTCCACAGAGGGTGTGAGAGTCCTCGCAGAAACCGTAAAATAAAACAGTGACAGCAAATAAATAAAAGGTAAACATTGGAACCAGGGAGATTAGTATAAGAGTACAAATTTGAGAGTGAAAGAGAAAGAGCTTGAAAGTGCAAGCCCCAAAGGGTTATAGAATTTCTGTAGTTGAGGTCAAATGTGGCTTCAAGATTCCGGGCGGCCTAAGGAAAAGGGGAGAGATAACATTCTTCCTGACACAGCACATCTGGCCCTCCAGCACGTGTTCATTGAGTACTCGCCTCAATTCCCATCAGGTTCTTCCTCCTCGGGGCAGAGTTCAGGGGGCTGAGAGCAAGAGCAGAGGAGGCGGTGGCTCCCTTGGAGCAGCTGTCCGACTTCGCAGTGCAGAGAGTGCCTGCGGGATCTGTTTAAAGTGGGTTCCTGGGCCCTGTCTTTGGGGACGAGGGTCAGCGGTCTGGAACGGGGGCAGCCGTGTGGTAACAAGTCTCCCAGGCAGCTCCCCGCTGGTGAACTCAGACCACACTGGGATTTGTCCTACTCCACGCTGCCCACCGTCCCTGGGGGCAAAGGCAGGTCAAACTGCAGAAAAGAATTCTAGATCTGCTGTAGAGCTCTGAGTGGTTTCAGTTTGTGAGGTTTTTAAACGGCAGTGAGAGCGGCCCCAGGTCACCATTGGCAGCCCTCGGCCGTGCTCCTGTGAACTGGCTGGGTTAAGCACCTTTGGCTCTAACTGTAACTCTGCCTGGAAACGCTCGTTTTAAGAGTCTCCTATGTAGTTAAAGCTACAGTTTAGGATTATTGAACTGATTCCGTGTCAGAGGGCCCATGCACAGGTAATTATTTTAGTGTTAGAGTTTGGTTTTAGAGATGTGGCTCTGAAGCCCTCCTTCCCCATATGAGAGAACAGACCGGTGGTCTGGGGCCACAGCTGGCTTGTGGGGCCACTTGAGCCTGTCATCAGCTCCTTAGAGGCGTCGCTCCCCGATATTTCTCTCCATGGCAAGGCAACATGCATCGAGATCATGTAGAAGGAGTTGACACCATCCATGTCAAGAGCAGAAGGAAAAGCGGAACGCAGTCCTGTTTAATGCATTTGGTCACTACCCAGCCTGCTGGGTAATTCCTGCCACCTGGGGCTCGCTCAGAGAAACAGAACACGGGTTTTGAGTGTTGGACTCATTCAGATGAGCTTATAAGTAGTTCTGTTTTGCACCGTGGTAGACAAAGACTGCAAGCAGTGTAGCGTGACCGCCCCCGGGGGAAGGCAGCATGGCACTCCACACCAGCATCACCGGGCGCCGAGCGTCTCATGGAAAATGTTGTTTGGGACGAGGAAAAGCTGTAAAGTCGAGGTACAGTCTCTCAGTCCCAGAGAAATGCCACCTAAACCAGTAGGCCTCCAGGAGCTAAGAAATGCAGACTTGGTTGTTGAGAAAATGGAACAGACCAGACATGGAGTTGACCCTGAGAGGGTCACAGCCTTAGACCTTAGTGGGGCTGGAGCCCCATTGAGCCCTGGCTGTCCATGGGAGTGACAGCAGAAGGCCTTTGCCTGGTGCTCGATGGGACTCAGGCTCTCAGGTCTTCGCCCAAGAGGGTGGCCCTGGCGTCACGGAGCTAGAAGTAAACGTCTTCAGCATCAGTTGGTGTCACCCTGTTGGAGTGGGTCGGGGTGCCTGGGGTGGGGGTGGGGAAGCCCCTGCAGCTGCCGGGAGCAGGAGGTGGGGTTCACAATAAGGCGCGGGAAGGAGGCACAAGGGTTCCTGGCAGGGAGAGAGAAGCCACAGGCCCACTCTCCCAGCAGCCCTAGGAGCCGGCCGCTGGGTCCCTCTCAGTGACTGGCAGTCGCCTCATATTTCGTAAAGAGCTTTCAAAACACACAGACCCCCTCAGTGTGATCTTATAATAACCCTTGGAAAGAGAGAAGCCAGGCACCGTCTCCCAGATGAGTACGGAGCTGCCCTCCTCAAAGACTCCAGCTGGCCGTGGAGGTCTCCCAAGGCTTGAACTAGGAAAGCTATCCAGAGCCTTCTTTGTACCCAGCACTGCACCAGGCACCAGAGGCAGACAAGTGAGGACCGAGTAATGTGCAGTCCCCACCATGCCCCGAGCTGTTTTCTGTCTCCTTTCTAGTTTAGAGGCCAAAAGCTTCTGCCTGCGGCCCGAGGGTGGCCCTGCTGCTGCCCTGCAATGACTCATTTTCTCGCCTCCCCAGCGAGACTAATGGTAGCCAGGGATCCGAATGGGGGGCCAGAGCGGCGAGCTGGGGAACTGGGGGGAGCAGGCAGGACCAGAGCTCCCCGTGGCTTCTGTCCCAGCTCTGCCGCTTCACTCCCTCCTTCAGCGACAGCAACACAGCGTTCTGGCGACCGGTTTGATTCTGTGGGTAAGAATCCCGTCAAAGCAGAGAGAGCTTTAGCACTAGAGTGATTGATGATAGCAAAATGGTATCCAAGTCCAAGGGGAGAAACAGCTAAGACAGTTTTGCTTCCGTCCAGTTTTGTCTGCGTGGGAAGCATGCTGGTAGTTTTGTTCCCTGCGGCAAAGGGAGTGTGCTTATCGCTAGTTCTGTGACGGTTCCAGTTTCAAAGACCGGTTATGTTTTCCACATATCAGTTACCCGTTGGATGGACATTATCGAAGCGTGAGCCTGGACATTCATTGCCCCATGCCCACCTTGTCAAATCCAGTAATGGTACGTGGGCTTTTAGATCCTTTTCAGTCTTAGGTAGTATCTAACATTGCATGACCGACTCTATGACTATAATTTTTCTTATAACCGTGTTTTCCTAGGCTGTAAGACCATTTGGCAATTTAATGTCATGGTCCCTCCGTGGGAACTGCAGGTTGCCTGAGGCCCGGTCAGGGCCCTGACCCGACTTGGCACATGTGGCTTGTGTGCTTCTCACTGTTCTCACAGTCCCAGCTCCAGGTCCCCCTCTTCCTGTTCTCGTCGGGTGTATGACTTTTGTCACGCGCCTCCTCAAAGCCTTTTAGGAAATAAATAGGCTGTTCATAAACAGATATACAGAGAATCTGTGCTTTTCCCTCTTGTGCCAGGTAAATTGTATGTAAAGTTCTAAAAGGAAGTAAAATTCTTTTTTTCACTTTCACTTTATTAATTTTTTTTTCATTTTTGGTATTGACACTATCACAGAAGTCCCCATTTTCCCCCCTTTGCCCACCTCCATCACGCCCTGCTCCCCCTTCCCTCTGGCCATCACCAAGTGAAGTTCTCATGCACAGCTTCCTCCAGGTTTGGGGGGAGGACGGGCAAGGATCTGTGGGTGCAAAAGCTCTCCTGGTGAACCCGAGGTATAGGAGGCTCCTCGCTGTAGCTCTGGAGAATTAGTAGGACGGAGGCGAAGAGAGGCCTTTCTAGTTTTAACTACTTAGCTAAAGACAATAAATAAAAGCATTAGGAACTCGAGTTCTCATAGAGGGTAGAGTCTTACCAAAAAGAGGGGACAGAGAGCGGTCCCCGACCCAGCCCCTGCCAACGGCTGTGGAGGCTTTGGCACGGCAGCCCCCCTCTCCGACCCCCAGCTCTCTCCTCTGCAGAAAGGGGGGTGCCACAAAGAAACCCTCAAAAGCTGTCAAAAAACATGAATGATATAATGCGTGTGAAAGTCACAAGAGTAAGGGCTCATGAGTGGCATTTAAAATGATTCTTGTTAGTAAAAATTATAATTCTTCAAGAAGTAAGCTTTTGTCTTTTTCATCATTTTTGTTACATTTATTGGGGTGACATTGGTTAAGAGGACCACACGGGTTTCACGTGTGCATTTCTGTGATGTAAGATCTGTGTGTTGCACCGTGTGCCCACCACCCAAAGGCGAACCATCTGCCGGCACCGCATGTTAGGCTCCTCCACCTTCCAGCTCCATCCCCCACCCCCTTTTCTCTGGGAACCACTGCACTGCTGCCTGTGCCCACACGTTTCGGCTTTATGTCCCACAGATGAAGGAAATTACATGGTTCTTAGCTTTTTCTGACCGTTTCATTTAGTGTAACAGTCTTAAGGTCCATCCACACTGACAAAATGGCAGTATTTTGTCTTTTCTTATGGCTGAGTACGGTTTCTCTCTGATTGTAGCACTTCCATGGAAACATGGCCACATACACCTACTCCCTCTGTAGCTTTTTTTCTTTTGGACCTGGCATGGTCTCAACCACCCATTTTAATTATAATAATTAACCAAAGAACTAACCTGTTTTTCATAGGGAAAATCAGGAGGAGGGAGGGTGCGGAGAATTAAGAACTGTCTGTCGTGTGCGGGCATTTGGGCACACTAGCAGAGCTCGCGGATGCACGTAAATCTCTGCTGCAGCACATACATCACTTCTTCATCCCCGTAAATGGCAAAACCTCGCCCCTTCATTGACATGACTCACTTGTAGCCTGCCTACAGAATATAAAAATAAGAAGCAAATATATATATACTTCATATGCTTTGTAATCAAAGTGTGGGTATTCTAACTTATGCAGAAATTATCTAGGCGGGCCCCCAATGATTGCCTGTTGCTTACCTCAATTTACTAGTCTAAGCTACTTGAAGATCTTGGGAAGATATACTCTAAGCTGATATGCTATAAAACATAGTTGCTGGCTTCCAGCCAAGCCGGAGGCGGAGGTAGACACACTGTGCCTCCTCGCACAACCAAAAGAAGGACAAAAACAAATTTAAAAACAAAAAGCAACCAGAAAGGCCAGAAAATCGAACTGTATGGAAGTCCGACCACCAAGGAGTTACAGAAGAAACACTCACCCAGACCGGCAGGAGGGGCGGAGACAGGCAGCTGGGCAGAGAGGACTCATGGTGAGGCAGCAGCTGGAGGACCGGGGTTCCCACATCCATGTGCAGATAAGCCGGGAGGAACAACAGGGGAGTGAGACAGGCCCACAACCCAGGGTCCCGGCAGGGAAATAAAGCCTCAGACCTCTGACTGCATACACCTGTGAGGGTTGCGACGGCAGGAGAAACTCCCAGCCTCACAGGAGAGTCCAGTGGAGAGACCCACGGGGTCCTAGAACTACACAGACCACCCACCTGGGAATCAGCACCAGAAGGACCCAGTTTACTTGTGGGTAGTGGGGGAAGTGACTGAAAGCTGGCAGAGAGTGGAGCAAGTGCCATTGTTCCCTCTCGGACCCTCCCCCACATACAGCGTCACAACACAGTGATGTAGGTTACCCCGCCCTGGTGAACACTGAAGGCTCCGCCCCTTATATGTAACAGGTGTGCTGAGACAAAAAATAAGGCCCAAATGAAAGAACAGCTCAAAGCTCCAGAAAAATACAACTAAGTGACGAAGAGATAGCCAACCTATCAGGTGCACAGTTTAAAACACTGGTTATCAGGATTCTCCAGGAACTCACTGGGTACTTCAATAGCATAAAAAAGACCCAGACAGCAATGAAGGTTGCATTATGTGAAATAAAGAAAAACCTACAGGGAACCAACAGTGATGGGGAGGAAACCAGGACTCACATCAACGGTTTGGAGCAGAAGGAAGAAAGAAACATTCAACCAGAACAGAATGAAGAAACAAGAATTCAAAAAAACGAGGAGAGGCTTAGGAACCTCCGGGACATCTTTAAACATTCCAACATCTGAATCACAGGGGTGCCAGAAGGAGAAGAGGAAAAGCAAGAAATTTGAAAACGTATTTGAACAAATAATGAAGGAGAACTTCCCCAGTCTGGCCAAGGAAATAGACTTCCAGGAAGTCCAGGAAGCTCAGAGGGAGAGTCCCAAAGAAGTTGGACCCAAGGAGGAACACACCAAGATACATCATCATTAAGTGACCCAAGATTGAAGATGAGAGAATCTTAAAAGCAGCAAGAGAAAAGGAAAGAGTTATCTACAAAGGAGTTCCCATTAGACTATTAGCTGATTTCTCAAAAGAAACCTTGCAAGCAAGAAGGGGCTGGAAAGAAGTATTTGAAGTCGTGAAAGGCAAGGACCTACATCCAAGATTACTCTATCCAGCAAAGCTTTCATTTAGAATGGAAGGGCAGATAAAGTACTTCCCAGATAAGGTCAAGTTAAAGGAGTTCATCATCACCCAGCCCTTATTACAGGAAATGTTAAAAGGACTTATCTAAGAAAAAGAAGATCAAAAATATGAACAGGAAAATGACAACAAACTCACAGCTATTAACAACCAAACCTTAAAAAAAACCAAAACAAACAAAATAAAACTAAGCAAACAACTAGAACAGGAACAGAATCACAGAAATGGAGATCACATGGAGGGTTATCAGTGGGGGGAGTGGGAGAGGGAGAGAGGGGGAAAAGGTACAGAGAATAAGTAACATCAATGGTAGGTAGAAAATAGACAAGGAAAGGTTAAAAATAGCATAGGAAATGGAGAATCCAAAGAACTTATATGTATGACCCATGGACATGAACTAAAGGGGGAGAATGCAGGTGGGAGGGGGTGTGCAGGGTGGAGGGGGAAAAAGGGGAGAAAATGGGACAACTGTAATAGCATAATCAATCAAATATATTTAAAAAAGCATAATTGCTATTTATATAAAAAGTTTATCAGAAAAATTATGCGATTTATTGAACACAGATTTATGTTTTTTATAACCTTAAACATACAGGCATAATGTTAACTTGTTTGGCCTGTTATCCTATAAAAATTTAGGAGAAATTAACTGATCAACCAGAGAAAGACACAGCTGTCTTTCAAAACTCATCATACTAGTCTCTTCTTCCAAAGAATTACCTGAATTTTGTGAACTTGGAGGCTTAAAATTTTATTAAGTTAGCATTTTCTATAAAACAATTTTAAGTCTAGTAAACTTCAAGTTCCTCATTTTCTGTGAAGTTTAGGAATATTCAGTTTATAAAAGCACATGTTCCTCTTTATAAGCTGACCAGAATGAGTTTATCCTTTGCGATGAGCTGTAATCTGATTCATCGATACCCTCCAGAGAGAGGAAAGCGTCTCTGCGCCACAACAGGCGAAGGCCATTCAGAATCGCAACGGACACATCGAGCTGAACAGCATCAGTCCTGCCGCTTCATCCAAGGGTCGGAAGCAAGCACAAAACACCACCGATCTGGATTTCAAAGGGCTGCTCTCCTTCCCAGGGGACGGGATTCTTCACTGGTTTGAGCTCGAAAGAGAAGAGTATTCAAATGAGAACAACCAAGCCATCAGATTCCCTTCTCTCTCCCACCCAATGCAAAGTACATCTCCACGGACCATCCACTTGTCAGACCATAAAACTGAATTCTCCGTCGTGGCTGCCGCTGGGAGGGAACAACTGGTCAGCCATGCATGGACTGGAAAGAAGAATAAACAGAAATCAGTAAAGAGGGAATAAAAGCTAGAGAAGTAGAGAGCTGGCAAAGCTCAAGTCTACTGCTGCTTTGGAGTCACTCTGGGAGCCAAGAAGCGGCAGGCCTGGGGTCAGCCCCCCATTTGGGCATCACACCATGGGCGACAAGGGTCTCTGTCAGGTTAACCCAATGGGCTTCTCCATGGTTAACCTCCGAAATTCTCAGAAGATACCTTTCGTAGAAGAGAGTATCACGACCTGGCCGGATAGCGCTGTTGGTTGGAGCATCATTTCATACACAAAAAGGTGGTACGTTGGATCCCCAGGCAGGGAAAAATATAGAAAATCGGGACTCTGGAACAAGTATAATATGAACACATGTGACAGAACTGTTTATTTAATCAGGGAAGGAACCACTAAGAGGTTACAGCCAATTTGGCAATCAGCTTTTCTCCTTAAATGTTAGTGATGGACAGAGATTATCTGCTTGGGGCCTCAGCATCTTGAAATAAGCATGTTGACTTTGAAACCTGGAGCACCCTGCAGTCAGTTGGCACTTTGACACTCCAGCGACTTCCTAAGACGCGCGGTGGGGGCGCTGTGGTGAGCGTGGTTCTGCGTTGACTGCTGGGCCCCCCTCCCTCGGGGCTTTCACTCACTCTCCGAACTGAGGCTCACGCTTGTTTTCTCTCTCAGTGACAAGATCCAAGCCCTCTCCTACGCGCAGCACACGCGGCAGCTCATCTCCTGTGGCAGTGACGGCGGCATCGTCATCTGGAACATGGACGTGGAGCGGCAGGAGGTAGGTGCAGGGCCGCGGGGCGGGGCTCGGCCGTTCTGGCCCCTGCTGCTCGTTCCTGCCGTCGTCCACAATTAACCTGTGAAACAAGACATGCCAGAGAATAACAAATTCTGGTAGAAAAGGAGTTTCTGATATTTTTTGCCCCTCACACATTGGCAATTAACATTTATGTAATGGAGATTTCGTAAGAACTTAGACTGAGATTAAGCTGTTTAGACTTTAAATCTGCTGCAACATTTACATAACTTCAAGTGAGGAAAAGGAACCTTTTGTTTCCAGGTGATCAGTCCTTTGGTGTAAAGTTCCCTCTGAAGAGAGAAAACTCGTTGCATTGATAGAAACCGTGGCTCGTGTGTGAGACATGGTATCTGATGAAGTAAGAATGCTCAGCTTGGTAGTAATAGAAATATTAGAAGTAATTATTTAATGCTTCTTTATGAGTCACGTCCTAGATAGTTCTCCAGATATAAATATATATGTTGTCATTTTTGAGCATATATTACTTAGTGTTACTATGACATTCTTTTTCTATGAGTTTTCTTTTTTGCCTTGGAGCTGTTTAATAATTGATGTGCTTACTGAATATCCCCTTTGACAAGTGCATTGAAGGTAAACTGTATTCTCATTTCCCTCGAATTATGGTGGGTAAACTTTCCCACCAACAGTGTATATTTTTCTAATTTCAGAAAAGCAACACTTTAAAAAGACAAAAGTGATGTCCCAACTTCTTTCCCTGTCCTCACTCGATCTCATTTCAAGAGAGTATTACCCACAATGTAATGTCTTTCAAATGCCAGTAATTAAATGCTTAAGAAGATTAAAACTTGATTTGCTCAAAGCATAAATCCACGGGAGTTCTATTAGTAACAATTAAAATGATCATACTGTTAGGAAGTAGGGAATTGGAGAATATTGCTTTTCAAAGGGCCCATCAGCATGAAGGCAGGGAAATCGATACACTGTGTGCTAGCCAGCCGGCCGTGGGCCCCGCGATTCTGCGTGGAAGCCCGCTTTAGGTGAGGGACAGTCGCACCCCGTCTGTCCTGGCTTCTTCCCCGGCCCACCTGTCCTGACCAGTGGACCCTCCCCAGGGGACCAGTGGGCCCTCCCCTCGGTGCACGTGCAGGAGGAGGACGCTTTCCTCTGCCCTGAGGGTTCTTTCCGCTGGTCTGATCTCACGTAGATGTGAAGCAGATGCCCGAGCGAAAACCCCCCACTACAGCACACACACGCTTGTGTGGGAACGCCACCTACGTGACAGGCTCGGACAGGGAAAACGAGGCAGTCATGCCCCTCCGAGCTAAGGGTCACCGAGGGGCTTCAGAGGGTCACCGTAGGGCGGTGAGAAGAGCAGATGTTCGGTAACCAGGAGTTTGCCCTTTCCTGCAGATAGGTCACAAAATGAATTTTCGGTGACAACTCTTATGGGCAAGGTCCCTCACTGAAATTCCTTGAGAGACAGGTGACAGTTTAATGGGAGCCTGCAGGGTCCCTGTTGCCTTTAGGTCAGAATAATTCGCGTGCCCAGCAGAGGCACACCCTGGGGCGAGGGGTGACTCATCAGGAGCAGCACCTCGCCTCTGCCCTGGATGGACAAAGGCCCAAAGGCAGAGAATGAAGCCCGGTGGCTGGTGGGAGGCCCTTTGAGCCATCTTGCCGAGACTGCTCTGTGAGCACAGGCGCTGGTTGCCTAGTTTCAATCGTGTGGAGTGATTCAGAGCACAAACGGGCAGAGGAGATGTAAAAAATCACAACACAGGTGTGACTTTTAGGGATAAAATGCGGCCTTTAGGTAAAAACTTTGTACTATTTTATTAAATCTGTTTGTAAACTGACTAGAACATGAAGCTAATGAAAGCTTACTTCTTTTCGTCAGTTTTAATAAAATAAATGGACCGAGGATTAGAGCTCTTACAGTGTCACCTTTTTACTTCTCTTCCTGAAGACACATTTGGCTTCAGGTTTATTTCCGCCTGAAGGTAGGAGAAGAGGCTGCGTCCCTGAACCTGGTCCCTAACAGGCATTCCTCAGACAAGGCTTACAGCCACGGGGCGAGGCCTTCCGGGGCCTGCAGTGCCTACTCTTTGTCGTGGTTGCAGGGAGGACGCAGGCAGGCCCGTGTCCACCACGCTCACTGGCTTGCTTGATCTCAGGCCTCCTCAACAGTCAGAGTCAGATTGGAGTTCCCTGCAATTCACTTTTGGGAAGAAGCCCTGGGGTTGGGATTGTTTTTCGGGGTTCCTGGGTTCGGCGACCTGTGGAAAGAGGTCAGCGCCTCTGCCAGCCGACGGGGTTCCGGGGACAGACGCGGAACTCTAGAAGCAAATGCAGAGCGACTGTGTGCATCGTCTCTAGAGGTTTGCTAAAGAATGGCTTTAAGCCTAACATAGCTTTTAAACCCATGTGATGTAGTTTGAAGCACTCGCGATGGGGCTGGGAAATAGTGAGCAAAGTCAGAAGAGTGTGTGGCCCATGAGGCAAGGAGCAGAGCTTCAGACACTGCTGGCCCTGCCTTGTGTAGGCAGCAGACGGGTGGTGTGCCCGGCCGCCCACTGCGGCCAGCCCCTGTCCCTCCGGCACGGCGGCTGTGTGTATGTGGAGGGTGCCGTTAGATGCAGTCGGACACAGTCAGAGCAAGTGTAATTGCGCACAATCAGAGAATGTGAGGTACAGTCCTGAATCCTCGGTGTGGCCATGAAGGCTGCTGGCAACACCCGGGCTCTCCCCAAAACACCCTGGACCCCAGCCAGGGTCTCAGCACCCTCGGCGCTCCACACTTCTTTTTGGGCCTCTGCCCTTACCTACTCAAATAATTATCATTCATGATACGTTCGTGTTTAACCTTCCATGATGACTCCCCATGAGATTCTTTTTATGCCACCACCTCCCCAGGGCCTAGCACATAGTAGGCATCAGTGAGTATGTGGTAAATGACTGAGGAATCGTGCTTCTGTTCCTTATAAACGTATCCTGACCCTGTAAGCTGTGTCACTGTCACTGCGTCTCACTGTGGTCACTGCGTCTCACTGTGACCTGCTGTGTGCTCTCTTTGACAAGACCCCGGAATGGTTGGACAGCGATTCCTGCCAAAAGTGCGACCAGCCTTTCTTCTGGAACTTCAAGCAAATGTGGGACAGCAGGAAGATTGGCCTGAGACAGGTAGGTGACGCAGCGCTCCATCACGTGGTGGTGGGGTGGAAACGACTTGACCATGTGGTCTTAGAGGAAGTCAGGGTACCTCGTTACCAGGGAGTCGCTTTGGGACTGCACATGAACTTATTCCCTCTCTCTAGTATAGCTCATTCCTGCCAGATTCAGTTTTTGTGGTGACTTGTCCCCAGTCAGTATTGGGGATTGACTGTAGAATTCTAGTGGCATCTATCAAAATGTACTTTAAAGTTAAAGGGATCGTGTTTGGCTCATCTTGGTACCAAAGCACACAATTATAGAAGCGGTACCTGTTTCTTCTTAATAGTTTTACTTGACCTCCTTCTGCCTTAGTCCTAGTTACTTAGATCTACTTACAACACAGCATTTTCAGCCTGATGCCATGGCTGGCTTTGCTCCTCCCTAAGAAAGCCACATGCTCACATCACTGCTTGCCCAGGCTGAGCATGGCCCGAGTGTAGACAACCAAGTGACACAGGGTCCATCGTGTTCTCCTGCTTCAGGCAGCCTGACATCTGGAGGTGGCACTTCCTCGTCACCCCCAGCTTTACGATGATCTGACTGCTGGATGGGTCCTCTAGAGTTCATAGTGATGATGACCAGAGAGGACCAGGGATGGGGGAGGTGGCGGCCATAAGTGTTTCCCGGCAGTCCTCATTTTGAATAAATAGAGAGCAACAGGAGACCACCCCTGGTGCACTCCCTTCCACCGTTGGCGGCCCTCTTGTTCAGCAGGCCCACCTGAAAGCTGGTGATCACGCCCGAGCCTACCTGGGGTCACGGGCTCGGCTGCCATAACGCATGCATGTGTCTCTGTCCCCCCAGCACCACTGCCGCAAGTGTGGGAAGGCCGTCTGTGGCAAGTGCAGCTCCAAACGCTCCTCCATCCCCCTGATGGGCTTCGAGTTTGAAGTGAGGGTCTGTGACAGCTGCCACGAGGCCATTACCGATGAAGAGTAAGTCCCAGCAGCCTGCAGACTTGTCATGTTTCAGAGGCCGGGATAGCCTGTGAGCCGCGCCCGACACCTCTGTCGGGACCACGGGTGCCCTGGTTCCTGCTGGTTTAGAATATAGATCCTGGCAAGTGGGTAGAGCCCTCCTTTCTGCCAAGAGGGTGTTCTCTTGGGAGACAGGAGAGGAGAGAGTACCCACAAAGAGTGCCTCTCCACCGCAGGGGCACGTGCATTGCAAAGGGATGTTTCCCAGGCAGAGCCTTCTGTGTCCTCGCCTCCTTGAGAAGCCCCCAGGAGTTCAGGAGTCCAGGGTGCACTTTCTGGCCCCTGCTGGTGTCTCATACAGGAGCCCCGATCAGTTCTGAGGCTTCAGGGGTCTCGTTCTCCTGGAAGAGCTAAGCCACTGCGCCTGAGAGCAAACACGACTGAGCAGTTGCCCGGCTACTCGGTCTTGCTGATCAGTCTTGCCCAGAAACCGAGACCGCAGGTTACTGCATCTGAGCGTGCTCAGCAGGAGGGACGGATCTAAGCTGTCTCTTTACTGTCAGCTAGTTGGAAACTGTCCCACATGTAAACAGAATGCTCTTCAGCGAGTTTCCTTTTCAGTGAATTACAGCAGCATTTCCTAGGGAAGTGGCTGCCTAATTCTCCCACCCCCACATACCTCTGGCACCTCGTGTGTAGTAAAATCATTGAAGTACTAGATGGGTGTCTTAAAAGCTGCGTGTAAATAGAAACATTTAAAATGCACCAGAGTTAAAAAAATTTTTTTTTCAAATAAATGCACCAGAGCAAATCAGCATTTAAAGGGAATTCTTGGCAAATTAATAAAACAAAGCATTCTTTTACAATAGCCCTAACTTACATGATTTTCATTACCATTTACCAATATCAAATATAAATTAAGATGCCCTTCCCTAAGGATTTCTGTTCACTATTATTTTCCACTCATCATACATGAAGAAATTAATACGAGTTCTTCTCATTAAGCTAGAGAGCTACATGCGTTCTCAGAGATACTCCAGTTGAATTCTTCCTTTTATACATAAAGACCCAGGCCCAGAGGGTCTAACTGAGGGACTGCAGATTAAACGTAAATCTTCAATTCTAAATATTTTAAAGTAACCAGTTCTAGTACGCTAAAGATCTATTCCCCAGAGTTAGCGATCGATGAAAAAAGAAACAGCCGTGTTCAGACAGCCCACTGTGGAGGTGCGGGCACCCCTGACCAGTGGTTAGAGAGGAACTGCCCCGTCACAGGTTCCCGCCCCCGCCCAGCTCACTGGTTCTTCCGCCTCTTCCCTGCGGAAGCACTGCATTGCCTCCCGAGCACCTGGGCAGTTGGCAGGACTTCTTACCAAAAAAATGCATCAAAAAGCAGAGCACAGTGTTCGGTTGACTATTTTGCCAGAGAGTCCTTCCGAGATCAAACTTAGTGAAAACACTCTGGTGGTGGTTGGTTGGTTTTTTTAAATTTGTCAAAAACAGATTTTTCAAAGACTCTACTAAAGCAACAAATAATCTATAAGGAACTTTTGAAAATGTCATCATCTCTTTCTCATTTTGAAGAATATAAGAGTCTTTTACTTTAAAAAAAAAAACAAAAAAAAAAACCATGCCAGGTCACCAGGGAATTGAGGTAGATCCGAGCAGACTTTCTAAAAGTGAGGCAGTTTCAGCCACTGGGCTAAAAATTAGAGTTCGATGTCACCCTAGCCGCCTTCGCTCCTGTGTCACAACTTTTCTCTCAGACACTCTGTGTTCCCTCCAGGCGAGCGCCCACGGCCACCTTCCACGACAGCAAACATCACATTGTGCACGTGCACTTTGACGCCACCAGAGGATGGTTACTGACGGCGGGAACCGACAAGGTTATTAAGGTAGGATGCTGCCTTATTTTAGGGGCTCTCCACCCCTGGCCCTGCGTGAGTGGATGTCCAGGAGCCCCGAGGCCATGGGAAACGTGCACAGAAGGCTGCCTTTGGCAGGAAGTGTGTTTGGGAGCCTGTTTCATACAAAGCCCATGCCTGGCACTGTCTGTGCCCACCAAGATAAGACACGGCTCTTGCCTGCAAGGAGCAGCTAGTGTCTTAGGACATACTCTTATTTGTTGATTTGAGAGAGAGAGAGAGACAATCAGTTTGTTGTTCCACTCATTCATGCATTCATTGGTTACTTCTTGTACGTGCCCTGACCAGGGATTGAACCCGCAACCTTGGCGTAGAGAAATGACAGTGTAACCCACTGAGCTGCCTGGCCAGGGCTTATTGGACTACTCTCTTAAAAAGACAGGTAATAATAGGTCACATTTGCAGTGGCCAGCAGCATGATACAGACAAGAGCCACACTAAGAGTTCCATCAAGGGAAAGGTGGCTTCCTGAAGGAGGGGAGGATTTGGGGTGAGCCCTGAGTGAATGGTAGGACTTGAATAAGCCAGCAAACAATAGACAAGGTTTTCCCCCAGAGGGATCAGTTAACCCATGAGCATCCCCCCGGGCCTGCCTCACTAAGGCCGGTGGTCCAGTGCCAGAGCAGAGGTCCAGGGCAGGAGGGGCCGCCCCGTGTCATTTCCTCAAGAACACAGAGGTCCACACAGGCCTGCCCCGCGCACTGAGCTCTGCTTCCCAGGCCCCTTCCGGTCGAGTCTTTGAGGCAGCAGCGGGACACGGTGGTTTTAGTAACGCCCTTGGAAGCCCAGGCCTCTGTGACTTTGAGCTCAGAAGCCTCCGTTCCTTTCTTTCCGAAACAGAGGCATCTCGTACAGCTGTTTGGAAGGTCCCATGAGATAAGATGCGGAAAGGACACAGCACATCCCTGGCACCCATTCGGTGCCTAACGTGTCCTAGTTCCCTTCCGCCTTCAGTGAGTCCGATCTGCCTTTGTCCTCTACTAGCTCTATCACAACGGCCAGCCGCCACAGTCATGTTGCTGAGGTTTATGTTGTACCTCTTAAAGGAAAACTCTATTTTACAGATTTTAGAGTCATGTTAGCATAGAATTTAGTTGCTTGTTCAGTTTAAAAACTCATCTGAATTTAGTTATAAGGACTAGTTATCCTCAACACTATTTAATTTTAGCTCGTTGTATATATTCTTCTTTGCTTCGCAGTTGTGGGATATGACCCCAGTAGTATCCTGATGACACCCCAGGCGTCAGAAAGATGGTGTTTGCTCAAGAAGTGGCGGTTGGCATCCAGATCAGGACCGGAACTGTGACGCAGACGTGCAAGAGGACCGAAACTAATGAAGTCAGCTGAGTGTGAACACTGCTTGCGCACACGGCGGTGAGCTAGTGAATGTACACTTGCAGGGGCTCCTTCAACTTATTCACACAATTTAAAAGAAGATATTTTTTTAACAAATGGTTTATACGGTCTGGCTGTGCTTCATTGTTTTGAGTATACTGAAAACTCTATGTGGGGTGTTTCATTTTTATCCTTTTCAACACTTTACTTTAGTTGTTGCTTTGTGTATCGGAGAAATGAGGGAAGGGTCTGTTCAGGGTATTTTTGTGTCATTATAAACCAGTGTCCATGTTTTCCACAGGGCCCGGGTCCTGTGGTCAGCAGCTTTTTCTGTGTGTCTGTCTGCCCTCCCCTTCATCTGTGTATTTACAGTGTATTCACAGTGTTTCTGCTTCCATAGAAATCCTCCTCAACCGAGAGACTGGAAAAGCCATCCTTGTAGGTTTACCAACTGACTCCTTAAATCACCTGAAGAATGATCTCTAATATCTCACTTACTCGTGTTCTGATTGAGTAGAAAGGCCTGGTGTTTCTGCCTCGGTTTTCTCTGTCTTTCCCACATGAGAACACGCTGTGAGGACGCTGTGCCCAACCGCTGTCGTCACGGAAATAGATTATCCTAGCTCAGAGCCTCAGTGATCATTTCCAACTCGGCCAGAGCCTCCGGGCCTTTCGCATTTTGGTTTTATTGACAAAGCGCTCCCTCGCTCGTGATAAAAGCAAACAAAACGGAAAACCAAAACCCTATGTTCTTCAAAAAAAGGTTTTTTAATTAACTTTTCATTTTAAAAAGTTAATTTTTTAAATTACATCTAAAAAAGGTTTTGTTTTTAACTTTAAAAAAAACAAAACCTTTTTTTATTGATTTTAGAGGGAGAGGAAGAGAGACATCGATTTGTTGTTCTACTTATTCATGCATTCATTGGTCGATTCCTGTATGTGTCCTGACTGGGGACCGAACCGGTAACCTGCATGTATCGGGATGACGCTCTAACCAACTGAGCTACCTGGCCAGGGCAAAAAAGGTATTTTCTGGGGTGTTTTCCTGTGTGACCTCACCTCTGAACTTGAACGTGTTCATCACTGTGAGATTGTGTCCTGCTCTTCCGCATCATCTGAGTTTTCTTTCCCTTTGAAAACTAGAGCACTTCGCTCACTTTCATACTCGAGTCTGTCACCTGAGACATAAAAGGTACAGGCTCCCGCAGCTCATGCCGTGTTCTCGTCGGGCATGCAGAAAAAGGACTGTAGGAAGTCAGCCGGACAACTCCCATTTTAGAGGAATCCAGGCAAATTTGATACAGTGAAATAGTCTTGTGTGTAGCAACTCAACTCGGGATATTGCGGTCCGTTTTTAAGAAATCTTATTTTCATCTCTAAGAACAGAAGTGGGGTGGGCAAGCGTGTGGCATGCGCCTGCCCCACTCTAGGCTCTTTCCATGGGCCGCCCCAGCCAGCCCTCACCTGCGGGGCCTCGTGGGGCCCACTGAGTCTCCTGGGGTTGATTGCCAGGACCAGTCACGTGCCCGCCCTATCCAAGGCCTACCTCCATAGTGTCTTCTTCACTTCTGGCTCGCCAGTTTTCTGGGGGTAGTACTTTAAATCCTCCCTATTTTTTTTCTCTTTTCCTGGAAAGCAATT
Source organism: Micronycteris hirsuta (assembly GCA_004026765.1). Classification (NCBI taxonomy): domain Eukaryota; kingdom Metazoa; phylum Chordata; class Mammalia; order Chiroptera; family Phyllostomidae; genus Micronycteris; species Micronycteris hirsuta. The sequence continues at coordinate 27,506 of PVJI01001576.1, read as the reverse complement.
TTTTCCCTTGTGATCATTAATTCCTTTTCTTTCTAACCAAAAGAAGTACTACACTACTGGCCACACTAGGGTACCATCCCTGACGCAGACCCAGCGTGCTCCCTGGGGGTGGAACTTCCTGGAGATGGCTCTGCTGCTGCAGCGTGGGCAGGCAGGACCCAGGGGTGGACCTCAGTCTGCTGCCACAGCAGTCATCACCCAGACATCAGGCCAGATCAGCCCACTGGACCACCCTCAGAGGTGGTGTGTGCACACGCATGCACACGCAAGTGATTCCCAGTGTCTCCTCACTGGCCCCGTCCACACTACCGTTGCTTGCCTTCATTCTGTTCAAGTTCATCTGACTCTTTTCTGCATGATTGCTCTGCAAGAGAGCTTTAAAAAGGGAATTCAATTTAAAATATTCAGGTATCTATTTTGTAATTTATTGCTAGAACCAGCAGCCATTACTAAGTTGTACGTAATAGAGAACCACGCTGGGAATGAGCACCAGAAACGGGTTGCTCTGCTCTCCGTCTCCGAACGCCGGAGCCTGCCGCCCTCTGCAGAGAGGCAGACCCAGAGCTGGGGAGGCAGTGGGCCAGGCACCCACAAGCCCAGCGGGGATCTGACTTAGACCCAGGGGAGCTCGCACCCAGTTTGGGAAGCTGGTTGTCCCTGTTGGACTCCTAGGTACACCGCGGCGGCTCTGTCTGTGGCCCTGCACTGCACTGTCGCCATCTCCCCGCCAGCATGGCCGCACCCCAGCCCACGGAGCCGCTCGGAGGTTAAACCACTCGACACTGAACTGGTGGTGGAGTCAGAGTTGCAAACTGCAAACATGTCGGGGTGCCCGCTGCTCCGCTCTGTCCTTTCTCCTCACGTGAATAGCTGCGTGGACTTGGTGGGAAGCGCGGAGCAAACCAGTCATGTGTGTTGGTCATACTGTGAATTCTTGAGCTTTATGTTGACTCACCATAAGACTGAGATGCGTGGGCTGGTGTTGGGTGCCTTCCGGGTGCCGTGTCTTCCACGCGTGTTGTAGGAATGGGGCTTCCTTCACCCGGAGAGGAAGCTGGACCGGCACTTGCCTTTCCTTCTGCCCAACTAGGTTAGCTGTCATGGGTCTGGTTTTACTCCATTGGATTTGCACTTGGCATACATTTGTGCTCTACTCAACATGAGCAGCTCTGGCAAGTAATGCCCGGCAGGGCTGAGTGGGGAAAGCGGCGGGACCGCAGTTACCGTGCCCACAGGTATTCTTTCTTTGGCCAGGTAAAACCCACCGTATGTTCTCAGTCCTCTGAAGAAATGACGCTCCTGGAACCTTTAACTCCTGGGTGTCTCTCCACGGTAGCCAAAGTGGTTTTCCATCAAGTCCTTGGAGTCGTGCGTCTTTTTATATGAAGTCAACCAACCATGGTGTATTTCTCACTTGATCATTTGAACTACTCAAAGAGTCATGAAGTCAGGAAACTGGAACAGATCTTCAGAGATCTAGAATGTTCCAAGCACAGAACACTTTATTCCTCATAAGCAGTTAGAGTAGCTGAGTCGTGAACAAGAGAATCTAAAAGAAGAACTTGTTTCTGAGCACAAATGGGAAGGGAGACTTCCGGTGCCTCGAGGCAGGGAGCGCTGGGTTTGTTCCTGGTCGTAGGCAGACGTGACACTTCCTTCGCCCCCAGCCCGGTGGTCATGATGGGCAGGTGCGGTGCAGTGAGACAGTCACTGCAGCTCTTCATCAGCATAAGCCCCTCTCCACACTCTTCCCAGAGACCCCTGGCCTCAGGGTCTCTGTGGGAACCCCGGCCCCAGGAAGCCCCTCACTCTCCTCCTCGGGCTGAGTGCGGGCTGGCTGTCGGGGAGGCACCGGGCTTCAGTGCTCGCCCTCCCTGGGGAACTCCGCCTGTCCGTGGTTTGAGAGTCATTTTTTAAAGGCATAATTCATTTTTCCTTCAGATTAATCTATTTTTAAATCCTGAGTTCTGACTGAAGCAAAGATAGCTCCAAACTACGTACCAAAGCTACTGGATGTAAACTATTCATTAAATGAGATTCTTTTGATTTTGCCTCTTCATAGTCGTTTAATTGTATGTGAAGACCTTGTTCACTAAGACTTATATTTTAAAGTGAAAGAAAGCATTTTACCAAAAATCCTGTATTTCTCTCAAAAACAATGCTAAGTTGGATTTTTCCTGATGTGAAGGTGCTAATGGATATCTAGCAACTTGATTAGAAAAGATAAAAGAGAAATTAAGTTCCTTGCTAACTCTCGGTTATCTGCCTGGTTCTTGAGATTCTAGAGCCCAGTTCACCCAACCGTTTGTTGAGGGTTCACTCTACGCCAGGCGTTGAACCAGGCCAGGGAGGACAAGGCCCGCCCCAGCCTGGGCAGAGGCCCCACGGGCGGGCGGATGGGTCATCTCAGTGCACTGGGGTAAATTCGGGGTGGGGGTGCAGGTGGGCCCGAGGGACTGCTGAGGAAAGGACTTCTGAGCTGAGTGTTCAGGGGGAGCTGGGTGAAGAAATCCCGGCCCAGGCTGCAGGAACGGCAGAAACGAAGGCCCGAGACCGAGCATCAGCCTGCTGCATGGGGACCACAGGTGGTTTGGAGTTGCCAGAGTTTTACCGAGGACTTGGCTGCCGCCGTCCTGGAGCCTGGGCTCTTGTCACTTTGAGACACGGCTGCTCTGACTGCAGGCAGGGAGACAGCACAGTTGGCCACGGGGGGGTGTTGTTTGACTTAGAGGCTCATCGGTTTTGGAGTCAAGGTTTTCCTGCAGTCCAGGCTCATACCAGGGTTTCTTTTTCTTTGGAAATGCCTAGAATTGTTACCTTAACATGACCCACAGTGACTAATTTTTAAACTTCCTGGGTGCACTGGAAGCCCCTCCCTGGATGCAGCTGGAGGCCACGTGTGCATGGACTAGGGCTGGCCTGAGCTTCTCCCCTTTGAGGAGGAAAGGCCTGGGCCTGGGGCAGGGGGAGACCGAGCTGGACGGCCAGCCTGGCGCTCACGCACAGAGCCAGGCCTGTCGGCACACTAGCGGGCCTTCCATTTTCCTCTCAGCCTTCGATTGTCCCGGCAGGTAACGGTCATTTCAGTGCAGTGTGGCAAAGGCGGTCAGGCCTCCTCACAGCGGCATCCCCAGTGGAAGGGGGAACACTTTTCTCAAGTCCGCCACAGTGAGAAGGGCTCTGGCAGCTGCTGCCTGGAGCGCTGGCCCCACCGAGGCAGGACCCACCCGCCTCTCTCTCCCCGGGGGCTGGGCCCTTCCCGGTGCCTGCTGTGGACCCAAGTGTCATAGGTCCGTAACTTAACTCTGAAACATCCATGTCCGTAGTCAGACTACAGCTCAACTCTGCAGCCACACTGTGCACTTACTCACTGAAGGGCTGTCGTTTGTGATCTGTCATTAAATGTTGTCCTCCCCACTGAGAAGCCCGCTTAGGCCCCACACACCAAGGGGATGTCTAAACATTAGATCTGTCCAAATGCTTCCCGTGTCAGGCACTGTTTGGATGGACCGCAGATCCCCCTGTCAGTGATGTGGGAAGGAGATCGAAGCTGGGAGTGGGGGTTGAACTTGAGGATGGTCTGTAGGGTCCCTTCCAGTCGCACTGTGCTATGACTCCAGCAGTGCTGTTTACTATTGGACTGGCCTAAGCTGTTACCAGACACCCACCCACTGGCGGCCAACTTAACTCAGATAAATGGGGGCGCATCGGGCCATCTCTGTCTCCCGACATGTCATGCGATGGCGTTCTGTGTCTTTCTGTCTGGAGTCTAGGAGGTTTTGAAACAGATGGTGAAGCGGGAAATGCATCATGGTGCCACCTCGTCAAACACAGACACCTTCAAGTGTTCACCTGTGTGAGTTGAAAGTGTGCCTGACTTTCTTGGGAGAGAAAGCACACTTTGGCTGGAAAGGTTACATTGAGAATTTGACCTTGATATTCACGATTGTTCCCTCCCCAGTTTTCCCCTTGGTTCACTGAGAAACGTGGGAGGGAGATGGGAACGCAAAAAGGGAAACGGTTGGCAAAAAGCTTTTCTGTCCTGTGCACTGTGTTTCCCATTTAAACGATGACAACATGCGTCAGCAGCCCACGCCAGTATGAAGGGTGGACCGAAATACTGTGTCACTGGTAACCATTGTACTTTCTCCTGTATTTGTGTTTTATGCCATTTGCCTTGCTTTTTGAAGGACTTCTTTGTCAATGTACTGTCATTTTGCAAAAGAGAATCTTTCTATGAAAAGTGCAGAGACTCTTACTAACTGGACAGCAGGGAAGGCACTAGGGCCACGTCGTGCCTGCCGACCCCGCGGCCCGGCCACAGCACGCGTGGGACGTCAGGGTCTCTCCTCTTTCTGAAGGGAGCCGCTCGAGGGTCAGGCTGAAAATGTCATCAGTCTGGAGCAGGTGTCTCAAACGTGGCTTCTGTCGCCGATTCCACCAGCCACGCCAAGCAGCCTTGACAGCGACTTCTGAACGAGCTCAGGCGGGATCGAGCAGGACTTTCCCACCGTGGTAAAGTGCCCGCGACCGGTTCTGCCTTCCGCCGCCGCTGCACGCGGTGCACGTCTCTGAGCGCGGCTCCCCTCCCCCACCCCGTGCCACCCTCCCGCTGAACGGCGCGTGGTTGTCACCCACGTGCGGGCGCTGCCAGTGCCAGGTTGCCCCGTGGTTTAAAATAAATGTCTGTGGAAATCACCCTGAAGCTGTGGGCCTGTCATGGTTGTTGTTGTCTGCCTACATAGCACATGACCGCATACACCCCAGCAACCCCGCTTTGGTGCTAACCAGGGGGGTGGGGGCGAGTCTCCAGACCACGCCTGCGCCTGGCTATCAGGACCCCACAGAGAGCCACAGTCTGGAGACTGAGGGGAGCCGCCATTCCCCCCAGACTCTGAGCACAGCCCATGGGCTTAGCGTGTCGTCTTTATTTTGTTTATCTGGAGTTAATAAACTTTCCAAATGAGGACAAAGAGGGCTTCGGGGCAAATACAGCCAGAAAAAGCCTCTCCAAACACTCGTGAGGCCCGTTTCATGGATAAGCACGGAGGTGGCAGGCAAGCAATGGTCTGCACCACGTGGAACGGCCAGTGAGCGATGTGGCTGGGGAGTACTTTTTGCCAAGGCGCCCACCCCTGGTGGTGCCACTCCCTCGCAGCCCATCTGCGCCAGTGAACCTCAGCCTCACCCAACACTCCAGAGGCCCCGCTTTGCTCCTTCAGAAAAGGAGAGATGCCTTCAATCCGAGCCCATGCCTGCTGGCCCTTGGGCAGGTGCACCCAGAAAATCCCCTTCCCTGACAACTTGGCTGAGAAACCTGGAGCCCCTGTGGGAAGCACACCTGTGGCCGCTGAGTCCTGCCCACCTGGGTTTGCCTCCCCTGCGGGCGATGAGTTCTGTGTATGTAAACGTGTTCTAAATCTGCTGGGTGATTTGTTACAACTTTCCCTGAAGTCACCTGGAAGTGAAACGGGATAGTTTAGAGGTTTTAGCCAGTGGTGGCACTAGAATGCCAGACGCATTAGGGAAGCCACTCCTGACCCTGAGCCGATGTAAACTAGGCCTCCTGTCCTTTGTTTATGTAAATTGGCACTGTCCCTGGGCTGTGCTCTGCTCCTGGGACCACGGCAGCATGGAGCCCTTCCTTGATGCCCAGAGACGCAGGTGCCTTCCAACTTCCTCCCACCCCCACCACTCCCCTCAGACTGGCAGTGTGGGTTCATCTTAAATGCAGAACCCGAAAGAAAACCACATTCTCAAATAAACGAGAGAGGCACACAGGAAAAGCATCTGCCGTGGAAGCTGAAGTTTCGCTGGTTCACAGCCACAGTCGTCTGTACTTTAAAATAAAAGTCCCGCTCCTTGTAGGTTCCTCCTTGTAACAGGCATGTCTGGGGTGGGGGGTGTGGGGTCGGCGGTGAAGCGTGCTTTGTCCCTGCTCCATGCCTTCTCATGGTTTCTAAGGAGAGTCTGCCCTGGCCTGTTTAAATCTCTGAACAAGCTCTTCCAGGATTTCAGTGTTTCTCCTCTTCAGCTGGTGGGGAGAATGTTCTAGCAAGAGGCAAGTGTGTGGGAACTGATTCCGATGTAAAAGTGAGGTGGGGGGTGGGACAAAGCCGGCTGAACCACAGCGGCATGGACCAGCCCCCCAAAAGCCCAGCTGTGCTGCTTCCACCGGGTTCTGTGAGGGCTGCCCTTGGATCCCACCAATAAATCACTTTTGTTTCGTCATCTTGAGTGGGCTCCTATTACTCTTCATTAGACAAACCCTAAGACGCTCTGCTCATCTTAGCTGGAAAGGTCTCCAGTTCTTCGGTGCTAAGCGGCTCACCTTTTAAAACAAGAAGGTCCCTGGACAGGTGCAGGCAGAGCACCGTGGGAAATGGCTGACGGCGTTTTTCAGTCGTTTGTATCTTAGTGCAAAACCAGTTCAGTAACTTCTTTTCCTCTGAGCTGACTAGCTAAGATCAGGGACACTTGGGGGATTCGGAGTTTTGATGAGAAAAAAAACAACAACCAGATATTTTAGAATACGAGCTCATGAGAGAGGGCGGGCCTGGGTGGAGGGAAGGCACTTCCGCTTACCAGAAAACGAGCCCAAGCCTGGTCCTGCTCCCGGTAATCCGGAAAACAATTCATTATGTCTCATCTGTATTTTCACTTCACACAATGCCTTCCTTCCAAGGAACTCATCATGTGGATGGAAGTTCAGTCTGAGAAAGAGATTTGGGAGTGGAATTTATGTTGGACATAGTCTTCTCAATATGGCAACAGAGACCTTTATCACATGGGTACGCGACTTGGAGCAAAGCTGTCTCGTGAAGCTAATTAAGAAGGGGTGGGAAACCGTGTCGAGTTCGGGGACAGCTGAAGGAGAGACATGGAGTTCTCTCAAGGCATCGCTCAAACCATCCACATTCCAAACTTGTGGTGCTCCCGAAATCATCCCTATCTTGGGTGCGATATGTTTGAATAGCATTCAAGGTAATTACTGTGTGATGAGAGAAATAGATGGCAAGTTTTACCTTTAGCTTAGGAAAACCAGTTGGAGTGCCTGATGAGAAACCTTCACAGCCAGCCTGGTGACTGGCCAGCGACTGTGTGCTTCCACTGAGTCCCCTGGAAGGTTCCTGGTACAGCTGTTAAGGAAGCATACCATTGGTCCTTCTCCGTTTGTCCAGTGGCACAAACCTCCCATAGCGGCCACAGCAGGACTCACACACTGACCTTACAAATTCTATGAAGACCCTCTCAAAGGTCCTGTTACTGGGGAAGCCAGCACCACGGAGTTCCAGAGGAAACAGGACATCAGGAGGCATTAGTGTCATGCGCTTCTCACGGCGCATTCTTGGTTTAGGGCCAGACAGGGCTGAGGGGGATTCAGCTCTTTCCCTTGGCCCTGAACCTCAAGTCAGGCCCCTTATCCAGTGCCATTCACTCACCAAGTATTAGCTGAGGGCCAGTTTGTGCCCGAGCCAGTGCTAGGTACTAGGGATCCCCTGGGGGCTTCTCCCGGACCCCCGCCACCCTACCCAACCCTGCAGGTATTCACAGGCCTGAAGCTGGCTGTTAGGTGATTTATCTCCTCCCAGTTTAGGCTGGTGGTAGTACAGACTGTTAAAAGCTCGTGGAGGGGCATGGGGCAGTGTCGGAGAGGAGGGGTAGTCCTGGTTAACATTTAGAGGGCAGGCGGCAATGAGCTGGCAGCGTGCAGGGATTGGGGGGGTGGGTGAGGGGAGGGAGGGCTGCAGGCACGCGGCGCAGCCTGCATGGGAAGCCTTGGGTTGGAGGGCTCCATGATGAAGGGTGGGCAGTGGGGCCAGGTGAGGCTAAAGCCTGGAAGGCCAATGCCAACAACACAAAGCTTTTATGGCCCTAAGGGATGGTCTGAAGCAGGACACAAGTGCACGGTAATGGGGAGGAGCCACCTGAGGGCATAGGGGAGCCTCCTAGTCACCTACCTTGAGCCTCTGGGTCACTCACATGTGCCGCTCCCTGTCCTCCAGACCCTCCAGGGGCTGTGCCATTGATGCTGTAGCAGAACCAGCGTTTCTGCAGCCAGGTGTCTGACTGGGGCCCCCTTCTGTCCCATCTGAGGGAGAGGTGCCCCACCTGGGACTCAGTGACCAGCCTGCTTCACAGCAGGGACAGCCAAGCAGGCACTGGGGCCTCGGCTCATTAAAAAGCACGAAGGTGCTTAATTGGGATTTTGTTTTCAAAATTGCCTAAATGAGTGCCTCAGAGAACTGCTGTGAGCGGCGCTCCTTTACAAACACCCACTGAGTTTCAGCCAGTAATTAGGGAAGGCCCTGGGCCTGGGCTGGTTCCTCACCTCAGTGCCCTCTCCCCTGGAAGCCAGGTCCCCTTGGGCTGCAGAGCAGGAGGAGCGGTCCCCCACACTGCTGGCAGCGAGGCAGGGGTACGCAGTTGGGCCTGAGCTAGGGGCTGCAGCAGCTCAGACCCCACCAGGGTGATGACGGAAGGCAGGCGTGCCTCCTCCCAAGCAGCCTCCGTGACTGGCAGAAAACCAGAAGCCACACGGCAAATGAGCTCTGACTTGTGCGTTAATTCAATTCTCCCTCCTTAGGAGGAAGGTTTAGACCAAGAGCCTCCCCACAGGGCCCCACAGTTCTGGGGGTCAGGGAGCTGTCCTTGCCCCCCATTGGTGTCAGGAGCTGCAGACTCCATCCATCTCCCCAAGGGCCCAAAATCTGTCCTCCTCGCTCTCAAGCTATCGGCCCTCTGGGTTAAGATGTCTCATGAATGAGAGGAGTAATGAGTCGGGGCTGGCCCTGGAAGGTATTAAAACGTGCTGTGCATAATTAGAATGCTGAGATCCTGACTGAATTACTAGATCAGTGAAACAGACTGGAGCTCAAGAGAAGCAATTTAAGGAGAATTGGGTATGAAGACGGCATCACGACTCAAAGGAAAGGGAAGCTTGTGTACTAAGAATATGTATATATATAATTTACTCCAAATACTTGCTTTTCCTCCCTCTAGAGAGAGAGGGAAGTAAGGCTAAATACCTACCTGATACCAAAATAACTTCCAGGTGGATTAGCAAGCTAAAGAAGAGAAGATACTATAAGAAAGTAGGGGGAGAGGGGGCGGGGCAGGGGAGGACAATGGAGCAAAAGGCAGGAAAACTAACTGAACAACAATAAAAATATTAAAATTAAAAAATCTAGAAAAAAAATAAGGGGCAAAAAACAAAATATTTAGAGTAACCAGGGGCTTTTTCTTTTCACTATAAAAATGAATGAATCAGTCTTAATGATAAACGCACAGCCTGAATGCAGAAGAAATTTAAAACTCTGCATGGCAAACCAAAACACCAAAAACAAAATTAGAAAGTAATTTGTTAAAACGAGGGGGAAAGGCACATGTGATAAATGTGTCCAAGAAGGCTTATGAATCAACAGTTTAAAAGATGATCGTTACACCCTGGCCGGGTGGCTCAGCTGGTTGGAGTATCATCCCATACACTAAAGATTGTGGGTTTGACGCCCAGTCAGGGCACATACCTAGGTTTCTGGTTTGACACCTGGTCAGGGCGCATATGGGAGGATTTCGGTTAATGTTTCTCGTCTTCCCCCTCTCTCAAATCAATAAAAATACCATCTGGTGAGGATTCAAACAAATAATAATAATGATAAAATAAAAGCTGATCATCACAATAGAAAAATGGGCAAAGAACATGAATAGGCAATTTACAAAACAAATGCAAATGGCCAATGAACAACTACCACCAGCAAGTTCAACATCACTCACAAACGACATGCAAAGATGTCGTATCTCATCTGTCCATTGCGCAAAGACCCCTCTTTTGAGAGTGACAGGACCCAGAGTTCATTAGGAAGAGGAGAAATAAGCACTGCATGTGCTGGAGGGAATATGAATTGCTACAATTTTTCTAGAGGGTGATTTGGTTAAAGCATATCAAAAGTCTTAAAAATGCTCTTCCAGGTCTCGGTAACGTCACTGTTAGTAATCCATCCTAACACAATAACCAAAGACACACACACACATGCACGTGGGAACATACTCATCCTGATGATGTTCAGTAGTGAGAAACTGGAAACAAGCTAAATATCCCACGATGGGATCAATTATATTACAGAACAATTGCACAATAAAATATATTCCAAACAGAAGTAACATGGTAAAGAATATTTAATGATAATAATAATGATGAGAAAACATTTATAATTTGATGTCAAGTGGAAAAACACAGGCCTCCGAATGATTCTATAAAGGGTGGTTTCACTTGGGAGCCGGGGACACACACACGGCATAGAAAAAGGCTCAGCGAAAGTAGACCAAAAATAGGAATAGAGGTTACATCTTAATGAGGGGATTATAGGAGAGTTTTAGTTTGTTTTTATTTTCCTATTTGTATACTTTAATTAATCTTTTAATTATATTAATATTTATTTGTATATTTTATGTCCCTATTTTCTACGTAAGTACACATTGGTTTTATGATTAGGAAGAAAAAGTGATCTTGAATGAACACTTCCTCCCCTCCCCTCCCTCCACACGAAACCCTAGGACTGCCCAGCTGGAGCGCACAGAGACCTTGATTTGCTTGGCTGTGTGCTGGGCCCCAGAAGGGAGTGTGGGTTAGGGAAGGAGAGAAGCAGACAAAGGTGTGGGGGGAGGGGACGGGAGGAGTCAGAAAGGGGTCTGGGAATGGCCCGGGTTGTGGAAGGCTGCCGAAGCCATGGTGGAGGCCCTGCTCGCCCCCTGGTTCCTGAATCCGATCGTCTGAAGAGATCGGAGGGGCCTGGGCCCCTTGGGGGCTGGACTCCAAAATAGGAGGAGACCTCAGGAGAGAGTCTGATGTAGCTGGACAGCAGCTGGGAACTTCTTTGTCTCCCTCTCCCTCTCCAGGACAGGTGGGACAGAAAAGTTAGAATGATGACAGAGTGGAGCGACAGTGGGAACTGCAATGAGACACTGGGACGGGCTGTTCATTCATCTTGCCTTTCGTGACTACTGTCTGCGGTCCAATTCTGCCCAGAACCAGACTCTCAAGAAACATGAAACCTGGCTTGGGTCAAGGGTCCCTCACGAGGCCACCTTCCCCCACCCTCAGAGGCTCTCTCCTTCAGCTTTGCACACGCCACTATCCTTGGAGCAGGTGGGCAGGCAAGGACCGCACCCGCCTCTGCGAAGCACAGCGTGGAAGGTGCCTCTGCGCGTGTTCCTCACCGAGGGACACTCTGGAGCACCCGCTGTCATCATCGGGCCTGAACGGGAGGAGGAGCTGTGCTCACAGCTGGAGAGAACCCAGCGCCCTGGAGGAGCTCACTGACCGCTGGGGGCGGGGGGCAGGGGGTGGGGGGGTGGGCAGGGACAGGCTGTTCAAGGACCCTGGAGCTAGATCTGGGCCAGAACAGAGATGGCTTCCCGTAAACCCCTTTGAAGGCGGTGTGACCCTTCCCCATGGCCTGTCGGTTCCTGGAGCAGGCCAGCGGCCTTCCCCAGGCAAGTAAGTAAAATGTTTTTCCCTTATCTAGGGCAGGCACACCCCCATACCCCCATACCCCCTGCCCCTTAGCACCGGCCACGTGGCACAGAGGCTACCCAGGGCGTCTTGCTGCTGCCCTAGTGTGCCTCATATGTAAGTTCCCTCCGTGAACTCTTGGTATAATGGATTGTCAGCCTCTTCCTCTGGTCGCTTGGCCCCGGGGAAATTTTATGTGACAGAGGGCATCTAGAAACAATCGTAATAAATAATCTGCTTCCTAAGAAATGGCCTCACTACATGCAGGCATTGGGCCAATTTCCTTGCTCTTTCCTTTTCCACTTGGGTAAATAACTTACAACTCTTTATTTAATCCTCACTTCTAGCCCATAAAAGAACCCTTAACCCCATTTCACAGACTGGGAACGGGAGGCATGGGCAGGTTGAAGCAGTTGGCACAGCGGCACAAAGCCAGGGGGACTGCACTCCGACCCAGCCTCGCATAGGATAGGTTTGGCCGTCTGGACCCAGCGCCGGCTGAGCGCCGCCAGGGTGCGCCCACAGAGACTCTCGCTCTGAGCGAGGAGCCAGCCTGTAGGCAGCTGGTGTCTGCTGTGCTCAGCAGGGCCATAGAGCGTGTTGCTGGCACAGAGAGGAGGGGCCCTGGGCAAGCTTCAGGCCGGGGTGTGCCCGGCTGAGTCACGGAAAAGTGGCTGGGAACCAGGGAGGGGGTTCCAGGCAGGGGAGCGGCAGGGACAAGAACTCGGGGCCACACTGTTCCTGGCGTGTTTTGAAAATCATGGGTCGGCTGGGGGATAATGGGAAGTCTCTTTGGACAGGTAGGTCAGGCGCAATAGCAAAGCACTGCAGTTCCAGGTTAAGGAATTTGCATGTTAAAACAACATTATTAGCTGACATTCCTACAGTATTTATGTTTCCCAGGCACAGTGTTTCTCTGAGCATCCTGAAGGTTTGTGAGCTGGAAGGAGGTCTTGGAAGCAAAAGGGTGACTGGGCAAAGCTCAGGGCAGAAGCTAGGGACGAGTAGGAATGCCTGGCACCAAACACAGTCGGTGTCTAAGGAAACGTCCTACATGGGGAGTGCTGTTTTTGGCTTTCCTCTGAGGCTTCGTGCCCTGGCTCCCTTCATGGATGAAAAGCGAACTTACCATATAATAACTGTGATCGTTTGTGCATCTAACTCCCCACTAGACCAGGAGTCCCTTCAGTTTCTGAATCCTCACCACTGACCCGTGTCTGGCAGAGAGTGGGCACTCCATAACTGCTTATTATTTTGTTCATTAAATATTTTGATTAATGGTTACCACATCACACTCAGATGACCCATTGCTAAAGAATAAACCTACGTGGTACATTGTTTTTAAAAAATATTTATTTACTTTTTTAGAGAGGGGGAAGGGAGGGAGGAAAAGAGGGAGAGAAACATCAATGTACGAGAGAAACATCAATCAGTTACCTCTCACACATGCCCTGACTGGGGACCAAACCTGCAACCAGTACGTGCCCTAACTCGGAATCAAACTGGTGACCTTTTCCTTTGTGGGATGATGTCCAACCCACTGAGTCACGCTGGCCAGGGCATTATGGCAGATTATTGTTTGACAATGTTCATGCCCTCTTCCTCACCTCCACGGAAGAGCATACACCTGATTCTTGTTGGTTTGGGCCTCTCTGAAATGACTTGCATCAGTCAATGGGACATGAGCAGGTGGGAAGCCAGCACAGGCTTGAAGTGGGTTTGTACTCTTGGGCTTTTCCCACTGTGCAGGAACATACTCTGGCCAGCTAACAGTCCAAGAAGGCTGTGAGAATCTGCAGCATAATCCAGACCCAGTGTGTTGCTTGGAGATAACCCGCTGAACTCAGCTGGGATCAGCCCATGGAGCAGACCTGCAGAGGAGTCAGTAATAAATGCATGCTTATCATTGTATGCCTCTGAGATTTGGGACTAGTTTGTTACGTAGCAGTAGCTGACAGATACAACCTTCTGCTGAAAATGTACCACGTATCATTTTGTTGTCCTTTGTTTAGGAAGGTGGGTCACAGACTCAGACTTTAAACTACTTCTTGTCTGTGGAATATGTAAAGTCGTACAAGGACTGAGTGAGGTAGTCAATGAAATGCATGTAGGACAGCTCCTGGCACAAGGAAAAGCGCTCAGCACGTGACATCATGATTATGATGATGATAATGACAACGACAGCGTTTCTGGACCTTGGGTGCCTGCTCTACACAGCACTTATCACTGGGTGTGGGGCTATGCCAGTGAGTAGACACCTTCTAATAACAGAATGTCATGTGACAGAACCTTGAGTCTGTATTGATGTGCCCTTCCAAAGTGATCCCCCCAGAATGACCTAAACTGCACTCCCCCACCTCCTGCCAAAGCACCAAGGCACCACAGCCTGTTCATGACAGTCAATTAACTGATGACATAGCTGTCCCGGAGGGGCAGAACCAGGGTCCTTGGTGTGTCCTGTACAGCAAGGCCCGAGGTGTGGGTAAGAGTTTGAGTTGGCAGTGGCTCCGGCTATGGCAGGCGGCCAGCAGAACGCACCCCACCTCCCTCCCTCCCATCTGTCTCCACTGCTCCCGACTCTGAACGTCACCGACTGCTAACAGGCAGGACGTACAGGGTCCCAAAACACATGTGAGGAGGGTGACCGAGCAGAGTCTGTCTCCTGAAGTCATTTGGCCTCCCCACTTCATCTGCCCACACACTGACCCAGGGCAGCTCATTTTTGCTCCACGGTAGGGTGAACTATGGAAGTCTTTCCATGGCCAACCCTCCCCCGATGGTGAGAGAGAATGCTCCCACACTTGACCCAATTCAGACACTACTGCATCTCCGCACAGACCCTGGCCGGCATGCGTCTCTGCAAGTAGCTCACCTTGAACTCCAGCTCCTCACCCCTCAGGATCTGGGGACAAATTCTGCAAATACTGGTGTTGTCCTCTCCTCAGGGTGTTGGGAATCTGCTGATTTTTGCCGGGGATGGGAAATGTGTCTAGAGGCCCAAATGAATCTAAGAAAATAGAAAACAATCTATCCCACGTTACATAATCAGGCTGGAGAAACGTGTTTCCCATTAGAACAGCAGCCAGCAATTTCCTAGGATGCAGAGAGAGAGGTCTGGGCCATTCATTCAGCCCTGGACATGCTTGAGAATGGCATGATTTTAACCTCTCCGTCTCTGCGCAGGCACATTACACTGTCCCTCCGTCCCTGGCGGGCCTGTCTGTATGGTGCGCTCTGCCTTCCACTCCGGGGAGGATGAAGCGATATCAAAGCATGAGCGTGATTGTGCTTCTCAGAGTGTTTGGGGAGATCAATAGAAGGTTTCTGACACAGAAGGGAAATGAAAATGAAGAGATATCAAGGTCCTTAGAAGCAGACCAGATCCGCACAAAAGCACAACAGAACCAGACGCGTAATAACCAAGGCAGCCCCTTAGAGTCTGCCACACCTGGCTGCGTCCTCAATTAACGGAAAGGTACCAGACTGCCCCGAAGTGGCACCCCCAGCCCCGGCCCACCCTCCCCCGGCATGGCTGGTCCCTCAGCACTTATTTCGTGATGATACAGCGCTGAAGTTGAGGAGGAGACGCTGGGGGTTGGTAGAACTGTGCCCTAGGGAGGAACATGGGCTGTGGAGGCAGACAGGTTTGGGTGCAAATTCTGGCTGCCACACTTGACCTTGGTCAATGGATGCAACCTCTCTCAGGCCTAGTTTTTATCTGTGTCAGTAGGGTTAAATTATATGTATAAATATGCACCCCACTCACGAGCGCCCAGCACGCAGTGAACACCCAGCAGAATTTTGGGTGGGTGGTAAGCGTGAGAACAGATTCACCCTGTGCAGTCCCACTGAAGTGCCTAGCATTTCATTTTTACTCTGTTGTCACTATATTAAAACGCATAATCATTTTCGAACAAGGGGCCCTGCATTTTTGTTTGGCACTAGACCCTACCCATCAGAGAGCCGGCCCAGTGGGCAGCCAGCTGTGGCCCTCCAGGGAGTTCTAAGGCTTGACCCAGTGTGACTCCACAGTCCTGTGCTCTGGCAGTGATACCACATTTGGAACAAAGTCAAGGATGGAAATATTCTGTATTAAACCTGCACCACTTTATAGAAAGCTCCTGGGTATTTGTGTGTATATATAAAGCAAATGCAACCTCACCACTGGGCAGAAAGGTTCTTCCTCACTTCATATGTTTCCTTGCTCGTGGAGAGAATACGAGTGTGATTCTGTCCTTCCTCAGCCGCCTGCTTCCTGCATCCCGGGGAAATGGAGCAGCCCTTAATCATGCAGCTAGCGAACTTGGGAGCCATAACGCGGGTGTGTTCAGCTCTGCTCCCTGCTCTTGCCTCTCCCAGGAGATGAGGTGGTGGGGTCTGCCGCAGGCCAGCCAGCTGCAGGCAGGGGCCACAGCTAGGAAACCCACTTGGCTCTCCCACAAGGCATGCCTTCCAATTAGCCTTATCAACAACAACTGTGGTATTTTGACGTGAATCTATTTTTCCGCAGCCTTCCTCCTCAACCTGCTCAGTCCTTGGCTGGGAAGAGGGCTGCTGTTTCATGGGCTCCTTCTGTGACCCCAGCAGGAACCCCTGCCACGCATCTTGTCACCCGAGTGCCCCAGAAGACTGTACGGGGCTGCGTCTGGCTCCATCATTTCCATCGCCAGCTCTAGCACACTCTCTGACACACAGGTCACACTCAGACACATGTTCAGCAATGCAGGAAGTGGTATCACTGCTGAGGTGAGCAAACAGCTTCCGGGAAGCTAAGAACATTCCCAAGCTCGCAAGGCCAGTGAGCCCAGGCCCGGGGCCCGGTCCTGAGCCCGGCTCCACCCCGCTCCCGTGCCAGGTGCCTGGCAGGCTGAGTGTGATGGCCAGGTGATGGTGCGTTGCCAGTTCACACCCAGGGAGGAGCAGCTGCTCCCTGGGAAGGCACGCCCTTGTGCCCAGCAGACAAGCCTTTGGGCTCCGGACCCTCCCAGCTCTGGTGGAGGCCACTCAGAAACACAGCAGAGGAGGGTGTTCCTATGTGTTTGTTCAGATCCCATCTGATGCATGGGGGTGGGGGGAGGAGGCAGAGAGCTGCCTGTCTCCCCCCCCAGGAAGCGTGTTTGCTCCCCCTGCAGCCCTACACCCCCACCCCCAGATGGTGTGGTCAAAGGCAAGGATGGCTTAATACTATAAACAGAAGAACCCTGGTGCCACGTTTTCTATATAAACCCACTTGGTACACAACGTGGCCCAAACCGCAGCGGGCTGGAGTCCAGGCGAGCCCTCCCGTGCTGGCCGAGACCAGCATTCTCCTTGCATCTTGCAGCAACACCGCCGACAGCCATTGGCGGGCAGACAGCCAGCGTTCCGTCTCCAGGACAGCAGCCCGCCCAGGTCGCGGGGCCCTTGCACACCAGGAGGAAGATGCAGATGCCCTCACTCGGCGCAGCAGGAGGCTTGTGGGAGGCATCTAAGGGCCTGAGACTAGGGGTGCCCCAGGAGAAGGAAAAGGAGCAGCTACTGGCTTTGAAATGCTATTGAAAAACAAAAAAACCCTTCATGAGCAAATGCAAAGTATTCCATTCTACAGGGGTCGACTCTTTCTTTTCTTTGCCAGAGGTCCAAGAGGGAGTTGGGGCGCTGTCTGCCCGCCCCCTGTCTCTGCCTCGGGGCCCCTCGTTGTGGGCAGTTAGTGAAGCAGTTCACAGGCAAGAGGAGGAAACTCTGGGGGTGGCGGGTGGGGGGATGGAAGGAAGGATGTTCTCTAGTGACAGTGAGGGGCTGGGGTCACCGAGGGCCAACCCCAGGGGCCCTCCTCTCCACTGCCCAGTGGGGGTTCAGGCTTGGCACCCGGGGCCAACTTCGTGGGGGTACAACCTATGCACAGGCGCAGGCCCCACGTTCAGAAGGACCCGTGCGTGTTTGAAGGTGCTGCCTCCACTCTCTTGAAGTTCTTAATTTTTACACGAGGATCCCGCATTTTCATGTTGCACCGGACCCCACAAACAGTGTTGCCGGTCCTGGTGTCCGCCCTCTCAGAAGAGGAAGACCACAAAACGTGAGCCCGGTTTGAAAGCTCTCCCCGAGAAAGCGGCTCTCAACCAAACAGAAGTGTTCTTGTCCCTCTTTATGTGAAGGACCCTGTGACAGCTTAGTTCAAGGTATCCGAGTCATCAGCCTTGCTCTGTCTCAGTAACGTGGGTTTCTTCCCGGGGGGTGGGGGGGACAGGGAACCTGGGCAGGGCCCTTGTCTGCTATCCTGCCTCTGCAGCGGGATCGGCCCCTGCCTGCTGCTCGCCGGCAGCCCAGGGCAAGGGCTCAAACCTCGTAGCCCCAATTATCCGAGGTCAACGCCAGCCACTGAGAAGCGCGGCGCCTGCTTTCCAGTGGCGAGACTGGGGCAGGGCAGAAGCACAGACACCGCCCACCGCCAGCAGCAGGGCCCAAGTCTAGTCCCCTCGCCAGGGACCCCAGAGGCCCGATCCCCCCCAGCAGGAGGGGCGAGGGCAGGTCACCTAGTTAACCGCTCTCCCAGGTGGTCTTACCTTCAGCACTATCAGCTCGGTCTTGATCTCAACAAACCTGGTGAACTGTGCCACCTGCTGGCATTGAACGGAACACTGAGTCACAGCCTAGCTACAGCCCATGGAGACCAGCTTTTCCCAGTGAAGGGCTAAGACACGTGGACGCGCCGAAAGAATAGCCAAATGGATTCTCTTCCGGCAGTCGGAACGGGTGGTCCTCACGGAGCAGCAGGCGTAGCAGTGAGGGGTCCTGGGACCCGTTCTCCTGCCTGTCTGCGCTGACGGTGTGGATACTGCCCTGATTTGTTGAAGGGTCTAAAACACAGGGAGGATAGGAAGGGTCAGTCTTAGTCACTCACACCAGCATCCCTAGCATCTCCCAAAGTACCCGACACAGAGGTCTCAACCTGGCTGCACATTATACTCACCTGGGGAGTTTTTAAAGCTGCAGATGATGGGCCCAGGCCTGGGTGTGTTTCCAAAGCTCCGAAGGTGTGTCTCGTGTTGAGAACCACTGGCCTAACATGTGTCAGAAACTAGATGAGTACGAATCTTTATGGAGTGGTCGAATCCACGCTGGCACGCAGACTATTCCAACAAAGCCCAGAACATCATGAATCAAGGTGTATGGAAAGGGGAATGAATGCCTCGTCTGGGGCGGTCAACAAGTCATCATCACGGAGCCTGCTTTCTTTGCCGAAATAGCCCGCGTTACTAAACGGGGTCTGTTTCCTGGGACGCTACAGGGGACCATGCGACAGGCCCCCCTCCTCCCCGCCCCTCCCCGCAGCGCTGCCCAGCAGCTGTGAGGCACTAAGAGGCAGTGATTCCCCTGCTCGACTTGGGACGTCACTGTACAGTTCCGAGTGGTATCATAATATTCTGGAAAATGCCTAACTCGATTTTAGAGGGGGAAAAAATAAAACACCTTGAGCATCTTGAAAAGTGATACATTGTCTACCTATTTTCCCAACTCTTGCGGGAACACCTGTTTTTCCTGCAGCGGAAGCTCTGCAGAGACAGCAGCCTTCTCTAGCCACTGGAGGAACGTCCATTTAGCGACTGGGGCAGCTGAGTGTGAGCAGGAAATGCTGGCATTTACCTGGAGGGAGGCTTCGTCTGGTTAAATAACGTGCGGGCACCTAGGCAGCCTCTGCACAGCTTCCCTCCCTGGCTGCACGGGCGGCGCCATCTTCTCAGGCCCTACATTCTCTCTGCCATTCGCTTCCTGCACTTGTAACAGTATTTGGAGAGTCCAACAATGTGGTGTCCAAACTACCTTCCTCTGCTGCCTCTAATCCTGGGAAGCGCCCCCACCCAAAAAACACAATTCTTTGATAGATGGGTTGTTTTTCCTTTTTCCAATTTGGGGGTGGTGGGGAGCTCAGGAGACCATTAGCGTCATCCCTGTGCAGCTGCAGAAGGACCCCTGCAAGTGGGGAGCTCTCCAAATAGGGAACGAAGGAGGAGGAAGGTAGTTATTTGAGCTCTGCACCCCCTCAAAGAAACCGAAGGCTCCTTTCGGGATGACAGGGTGTGCGCTGCACAACTCTAGGGGGCGCTGTTCAGATCCTAGGGATGGCAGATTTGTATCTGCATTAGGACAGCTTTCTGGCAGATGACAGCAAAGCAAACTGAGGACTAGGAGGGGTGTTTGTCTAATTTGCACAAAAGCATCATATGGAAAGATGCAATCCCCCCACCCCCACCCCATTCCTTCACGGTTTCTCTCTGCCTTTTGAGATGCCTCTTGGACCTTTACTTTCCTAGTCTTTCCCAGTCACAAAATTGGCTGAGGGAGGTGGGGCAGAATGGAGGGGTGCCCTGGCAGGAGGAGGCCCTGAGGCAGGGCTCTCCTCACAGAAGGCAGGCTGGGCTCTCAGAGCTTGCCTCCCTCCCTCAACGAGCCCAGAGGTTTCTCCCTGGCAGCACAGAATGTGACTCTGTCCCCTGAAGGTTCCACTAGAAGCCTGGCCCCTCCCCCAGGCCCTGTTCACACACAGGCTGCCAACAGCTGGTCTCCTGCCCTGCGCCCTGGTCCAGCACAGCTGCCAGTGACATGCCTGGACACTGGTGAAGGGGCCAAAGAATGTTTACGAGCTCGGGTTCGGTTTGGCAATCATTGCCACCGGGGAAGCCATCACCCCCCTTCCCTCGCAGTCAGGAGACCAGTAAGAATGTTCCAGTTCTCACGTCTGTCACGCACCTGGAACGGGTCCGGTGCGGCCCGGAGAACGCCCTGCCCATCGCTGCTGCCGCCAGTGGCTCCCTTCGCAGCGTGAATGAGGCTTCTGACCATGGCAAAGCTTCCCGAAAGGCCTGACTCGAAACTAAAAATGTCAACAAGAAGTAAAGGCCTTTGAATGGAACACCACAGGCTTCCATCAAAGCTCTGCCTCTTCCTATCTGTGCTGCCTCATGGGTTGGCCTCACCTTTCTGAGCCCTTGTCCCCTCGTCTGCAGAAATGGCATCACGAGCTGTACTTCTTGGGCAGCCCAGATGAGTATATATATATATATATATGAAAGCCGTGTATCACTGCACCCAGAATAAATGAAGAGCTCAATAAATAATAGTTACTATTATTAATGATGACATTAATACCTTCCCTGTTCAAAATTGAGCTCCTCCTTAGGTCCCTAGGCCCTTCAACTCATTAGGAACTTTGCAAGCATTTTAAACTAGAACCAAAGAGGAAGCTGGCAGATTTGTTAGACCCAGGGGGGCCTGGGGTCTGGGGGCCCAGGGTCACTTGAAAGGATTTTTTTTTTTGCCCCCAGTGGCAAGAACTTCCAAGAGCCAAGGCCTTCCAGGAAGTCAGTAAATAGGGGCCTGTAAATATGGGTCTGTCCTGGAGGAGGCGCTGGTGCAGAGCCTGCGAGCGCTTCCCACACCAGAGCCAGAAGCGCAGGACCAGGAACACTCAGGAAACCCTTTGGGGGGGCAGGAAGGGAGAGGCTTTTCTCTGTGAAGACCAGCCAGAAGACACGGGGGCCTCCAGGACGCCACGCTGACCCTGCTGGACACTGAGGGTCGCTGGGGGCAGCTCCTCTGAGTCAGACCTCTTCCCTCAGCCCCCGGCGGTGAGCTGCGGCAGAGTACATGGGCCGAGTGCACGGGCCAGGCCTGCCGGCAGGGTGCCTCCTGCCCTCCGTCTGTTCTTTGCCTTCCACACAAGGATTCCCTCCATGTCCAATCTGTTGTGAACAGCAAGACTTAGCTCATTTGTTTGTGGTTCTTGTTTTTCCTCCCGCTCTCTCTTTTGGGAAGCATTTTTATCTTCACAAACTTTATACCAGCCCCTAATTTTCAAATGCAGAAAGAGTAGCGTCACGAGGTGGTAGGGGATGAAGTGGAAGGAGGATTTTTCAACCCCCACCCTAGGGTGCCTTCTGCCACACCTGGCAGTTTCAAAAGATGTCCCCAGACCAGCTGTGTCAATCAAATGGGCTCCCTCTGCCTATGGGGTCACACACGTGAGGGTGGACCCAGCAATCTGTGGGTGCCTATGTTCTGCAGGTGATTTTGATTCAACTTAAGCAACCACTATCCTTAGCTTTTCCCCAACCCGGACCCCAGGGAACAAGCGCCCAGGCATCGGTTGCCCGCAACACACCTGCCAGGCATCTGATTGTTGTTTTATTTCAATTGCCCCTGGGGCAATTCTTAGTTTGGGGCAAGTTTAGGAGACTGACTAGATCCTGCTGCCTTGGGGCCCAATATAGAGACATTTTATGAAAATCCCAAGGAAAAAGAAAACATTGTAAACCCAAACTACAGACTCTCACACTGAAATCAGAGTAAGGTGTTATCGCCCTGGCTGGGCAGCTCAGTTGCTTGAAGCATTGTCCCTGCACCAAAAGGTGGCTGGTTTGATTCCTGGTCAGGGCACACACTAGGTTGCAGGTTCAATCCCCAGTCAGGGCGTGTATGAGAGGCAACTTATTGATGTTTCTTTCACATTGATGTTTTTTTTCCTCTCTCTCCCTTCTTTTCTCTCTCTAAAGTAATAAAAGCATATTCTTGGGTGACGACTAAAAAAAAAAAGTGAGGTGTTGTCTTTCCCTCCGATTCACTAAATGGAAGGCCACAGGGCACCCACCTAAACTTGCCATCCGCCTCCACGAAAGAGTCTGGGGACTTTGAGAAGCATGTTTTCCCGGGGAAGGAAGCTGACTCATGCTCTCCAGACTGCATTCTGTGTAACGTGGAAAGATGCAGCAACCAGTGGCCGCTGCCAGAGGACAGCCCTTTGAAAGAAAAGAAGCTGCCCGAGTACTCGCCTGATTTCCTGGGGTGGGACTGACAGCCAACTCCCCACCATTCTGACCCCTGAGAAGGGTCTGCACTTTTTCCATAAGCATGTGGGGAGCAGCAGAGACTGCGGCCCTGTGGGTGAAGCCTCCGGTCCCAGGCTGCCTCAGAAACGGATAAAAACTTTAGTGCAGGGGGGGAGTCTCTTAGAAACACTCAGAGTATTTTTATAAAATGTCAGTCTAGGCCCCAGTACAGACCAATGATATCAGAACTTTTAGGGATAGGGCCCCAAAACTGGTATTTTTCATTCAGATGTTCACACAGGGTTGAGAACCAGTGCGTAAGCCTAATTAATTCTAAGATAAAAACCATCTCTCTGTCCTCCCGGAATTGGCCACCCTTCCAAACCACGAGGTGGAGGGCCGACCAGGGCACAGCGAAGGTGACCACGGACCGGTGAAACCCCAGTCACCAACCTCACCCTTGGGTGCACAGCCCAAAGTGCCCCAAAACCCAGGCTCGGAATGGTCACAGTCCACACGCCGCATTTTATTAGTGAGAAAAAAATAAAAGCACACCCAGGCAAGTACTCGGCCAAAGAAGTCTCGAGTAGCAACTCAGAACTAGCCCTGGTTGAAAACAGCCCCACGAAGACAGCTGTCCCAGCACGCCCTGCTGGCCGCCTGCATGCTCAGAGACGCCAGCCCGCCTGACATTCTTGGGTCTCGGTCCGGACCGGCAAAGCCCCGCCCCTCGGGCGCCTGCAAGGTCCTCGGGGCGCTGGGCCCCGCCTGCAGCCCCCCACAGCAGCCTAAGGCCTTTAGCCTGCGGCTGACACTGTCGCTTAGTCGGTCCAGCGAGATCAAGATAAGGTCGAGGGGGCGTCCCCGCCCCCCTCAACCCGCCCGCGCCGAGGCGGGCCACGTGACAGACTGAGGACCCCGCCCAGCGACTGGCAGCGCCCAGAGCCCGCGGACCCCCGCGGTGCACCCTCGGCTGCACCCAGTGTACTCGCGCAGCCCCTGGACGAACCTCGCAGCGCGGCGGTAAAGGGACCTGGTGGCGCGCGCGCCGCACGCAGGGTCCCGCGCTCCCGGCGCCCCCGCCCCTGTCGCCGCCTCCGTCCCCGTCTCCGTCCCCGCCCCTCAGGAGCCGCCCGCGGTTACATCATCCCAGTTATGTAAGGGCCGCGGCCTCGGAGGCTCTACTCTCCCGGAGCACGGCGGCGTCTGCGCGGCGGGGTCTCCGCGCCAGCAGCTTTGGAGAGCGCCCCTCTCCAGCCCCAGCCTCTGATCGTGCGCGCAGGAAGGCAGGGCAGGCCCTGCTGCGGGCTGTGCCCCGCGTCCGTTGAGCCACCTCCAGGGTTGAAACCACGTCTGTACGGTTTTGGGGAATGCCTGCCTGGTGGGTACGGCTGGGAGGCAAAGATGGCACCGCAACGCACCTCCGAGAATTTGGTTACCAAGAAAATAATATGGAGTAAGAAGATGAGGCTTGTTGAGACCAAAAAGATTTCTCCATGTAATGGGTTTTGTCATCTCGGATATTGTAATCACTAGCATTTTCTAAGTCCCCACTTATCTTATTTCATGCCATGCCTCCAGTAGCTCAGCGGAGGCGCATCCCCTCCCCCGCCCCCCACCAGCAGGTGCAGTTAGCAGGCTTGGTAACCTGTGCACAGTGACACAGCTAGCAAGAGACAGGGCCACGTCTTCCACCTGGAGATGAAATCTCTCTCCAAAGTCTGCCACTAGTTCTGCCACTCCATGCAGTGCCAGGATTAGGGCCCCTTCCCTTGATCTCCTCCAAAACTTCAGCCTTCCCAATCCCCCAAACCCGAATAAACATACAGCAGAAATTTAAGGGGGGAAAAAAGATGGTTGCTGTTCCAGCCTGCATCCTAGACAAGTCATCTAGCCCCCTTCTGGGCCCTGTTGGGTATGACTCAGTCACTCCCAGCCACCTCTGACCTCCACCCCCAACTCCAGGGAAGGATGGGTCACTCCATAGTTAAACTCCGTTCTGGTTTTCCCAACTCGCCCAGAGACTGGGCCACTCTTACAAAACACGTGTGGAGACCAGCTGACTCAATGGCCTCATTCCCTGGGACATAGGAGCCTGGCCCCCGCCCCCACCAGGAGGGCCTGTTTTTACTCTGGTACACCTTTTGAAATCATTTCCCTAGAACAGCTTGCTCCTCTGACGAGGACTGTGAGGTGTCACTGCAATGCTCTTCTTCATGACAGAGTGATGAAAGGAAGTTTAAACAAGTGACATCCTGCAAAGCCACCCAGCCTGGTGTGATTTTCAGTGCCCGTCCAGTTTGGCTGGGATGGTATTTGAGACCCGCAGAGTCACAGCTCTGCTCTGTGCAAGTGATGGGAAAGGTGTCCATCTGCTCACCCCTCTCTCCCCGCTCAGGAAGTAAGCTTCTGGCTCATAGAGGGGCTGAAAAGTCATTCTGAACCACAGCTGTTGAAGGCCCCGGCAGCCGCTGACGTCAGGCGCTGGGAGGAAACCCCGCTCTCAGCCAGCCCTGTGAAGCCGGACGCACTGCATACCTGCTCGTCATTTACTTACTTGTAGAATGGCAATGAATATGCTCGCTTCATGGGGTAGTGGTGAGATTAAACATATTCGTAAAGAGTCTAGCAAACACCTGGTTTCATATGAGGTGATCACAAAATGTTCACTTTCCTCCACAAGGTTCCTTGTCATTCCTTTCCCGTCCCGCCCTACACCACAGCACGTATGTTGGACCACTGTCCCATGAGCACAGGAAGCATGTACTGTTTGCCCTCAGGCCAACAAGCACCCACAGCGCACCCAGGGCGGGCATTATACACAGTTCACAGCGGGTTTTAAGAAAAGACAGCCCCCACCTCAGAAGGGGCTTCCACTGTCCCCGGGTGACACACACAAAAACAAAGGACACAATGGGGCCGATGGGGAAGGTTCTGGTTTAAGTAGGAGTTGGCTTTGCTGGATTTTATTATTCCTACCACTGATTCCCAGTGTGACCCAGGTCGATAGTGGTAAAACTTATTAAGGGCTGAGTATATGCCACACTTCCCGGATTATCTCACTTAATCCTTACAGTGGCCTGGTAAGGTTGCTCTCGATATTGCCCCCATTTTGCAGATCAGCAGAGTGAGACTTAGGGGGGAAAGTCACTCGGCTGAGGTCACAGCAAAGACTTGCTGGAACCAGGTCTGAGCCAGGGAGTCGGATTCCCGAACCACAGCCTTACCCACCGCACCACACGGTGTGGGCGCAAGTCAGTCTGTCTGGGCCTCAGTGTTCTCATCTCAGGGGAAAGGGGACCAGGTAGATGACATCAGGGGCCCTTCCAGCTGACCTTCTGTGTCTGACAAAATAATTATAAAGATGTTCAGTAAGCTAGGCGCAAGGCGCTTTTAAGTGGATATAGTCACTTCGTTCCACATGGGTATGAAGTCTCTAAAATATTTCTTATGTGTCCCTGCTTCTATTTGCCACTCAAAAACCAAACATGGAAGTCACCCTCCAAAGCTTCCTTCCCATTGATCTAGGGCCCTGAAGCTAATTTTGACCAAACTGGAAGAAGCAGCAGAAGGTATGGACTAAGAAATCCATCCATGGGCTTCTGCACCACAGATGTACGTGATGGGAAATCTGTACACACACACACACACACACACACACACACACCCTCAGTGTTCACATCATCTTCCACCTAAGCTCAGTACCAGTTCTCTAGCCTCGTTGTCATGGCAACACCAGCTGCCAATGAGATCATGGAAGAAGAGGTTATAATGGCTGTGGTGCCTTAATATTTTACCTGGCAAAGCCACTTGGATAATAAGATGAATAACCATAAATCATAAATCTAGAGGCAGCCCAGGCACCGCTTGTTGTATGTATTGAGCGAGCACATGGGGGTGGGGAAGGGAAAGGAAGAAAAAGGACTGGGGGATGCGGCAGGGGCGGGGGCGGGGAAGCTCTCCGATGCTGACCCCGGTTATTCCTCCGCATAGATCACTCACAGGTCCTCGCCCTGTCTGTGCACGGATTGAAGAACTGGTCTCTCCCCTCCATGACAAGAGGAGGAGGGTGGGGGCTCCCAGCCTGCATCGTAAAAGGCCTCGAAGCGACTGTGTTCCGGGGTTCTCCAGTCTCTCCAGTCTCCCGCGCAGGAGTTGGTGTCAGGGATGTTAGGGAAGTGCAGGTTCACGTGTGGCCTGGAGCGAACTTAGAAATGGGCTCTGCTGGCTTTCAGCTGTGTTCACTGTGTCCACTCATGCGCATTGTGGCTGGGAGTGACTGTGGAGCCATGCCTGGGGAAAGCACCTCGCCTGCCCCAGAGTCTGAGCCCGCAGTCCCCTTGGCCCCCAGCATGGAGAGGGCGACATGGGACCCCCTGAGGATGGCACTGGGCATCACAGGTGAGGGCGGGACCCACAAGTTCCATTGCTGAACGAAACAGGAAACCAGCAAGGCCCAAAGGGGACTAGGCCAAATAAGGGCTTTCCCCCTTTTGCCCAGCAGAGGGCACAGCCAGCCCTTTCTGATCTGGGAGGAAATCGGGACCAAAGAGGGTACCTCCAAACTCAATGGGCACTCTCCATGGGACTCAGCGGCCTTTTCTCTTAAAGCTCCAGAGAAGAATGAGCCTCCTGGTTGGAGCTGACGCTTCTGATAAAGGCAGGTGCCCAACATCGATGGCCATTCAGGGGTTAGTTCGTTTATAAAGCACACCCCCACCCCCAAAGTTACTCAGCTCCTTGTAAACATACAGAGACTGTGCATGCGGCTGAGACAGAAGCACAGCTACTCAGGGGCTCCCTCTGGGCACTGCCTCTTGGAAACACACGACAGGGTCTTCATCTCAAATTCCTCCTCGTGGGGCTCCCCACTGAGGACTGACATTCAGAGTTGTATGGCTCCTGGGAGCTGCGTTTGACAACAGCGGCCAGAGGGGAAGTTAGTGGTTACTGTTGAACATCATCCTGAATTTCCAGACAAATGGGTTTACAAAAGGCCTCCAGACCCCAACCTGACTTGAAGTAGGTTTGCTACTCTATTGTATTTACACTCAGAGACCAAAAAACACGCCGAATCACACTGCACACGGCCTGGCCCGAACACACTAAACTGGTCCACGCCATCAGCAAATCCCAAGGTGCGAACAGAGAACCAGGGAAAGACGCCGACTCAGGGCCAAGCCAAAACCTGG